>RJWH01003321.1:0-162425 GCA_004363575.1 Solenodon paradoxus | reverse complement strand
ACCAAAAAAATGTACCTGGAGGGCTGGTGGTGGTTCCCGAGACTTGCACAGTCTGGTTGCAGGAGGAGGAACTTGTGGCAGCGTAACATACCTCGTGGTCGCCCATCAAGTCCCGGAAGAGTGGCACTTCTTTCATGGTAAAGGATATTGGGGACTTTGAGACAATAAGAGGGGTGGGTATAGGGACTGCTGCAATTGGGGAGCGGTCGAGGAAGGCACATAAGAAGCTGGCCCAGAAGGACAAAATGGCGGCCCAGAAGGACAAAATGGCGGCCATACCCGGGAAAAAGGAAGCTGACGAAACCACACCTGGAATCACAGGACCAATCCCCAATTGCCACGTATGAAGCCCGCGAAATTCTTTTGTTTAAAGATCGCGCTTCCCTTTGTTCCGGCGCGACTTCCCCGGCCCTCGTTCTGTGGACCGGAGAACCTCACCCGGGGGGGCGCAAACCCCAATAAAGCCCTAGGTATTCGACTTTTTGTCTGATTGACTTTCTTTCCTCGCGGAGCTCAGAAAAAACCTTTCAATCATAATTACTACATCCTCTGATGCGAACAGAACTGTTCAGCCTTCCCAAAATGTCATGCAATCTGGCTGTGTAGCACTGCCCCTCAGAAGTGCCACACGGGCTTACGCAAGGCAATGCTTTGATACATTTGAAGTAAGTGAGGATTAGGTAGGCAGGAGGATTGGAATATAGGTGGGCATGTGAGGCTGCAAGAAGACTTGTTTATTTCCACCCACAAGCTGAGCCAGGAGAAATAATGGGTTCACCTTTCTGTCTTCTTCACTGCCATTGGCCCTCTACCCTTCAAAAAACAGAAGTTTAACTTTCAGCCTCCTTTTGCCAGAGGCTCTCTCAATGAAGTATCCTGGGCCTCATCCAGTCAGATGCCGTTTTTACTGGAATAGCAAGTCATACGGCTAATAGGCCTAACTTTGAACTTTCATTCTGTGCAGGCTGCTGTGAGCTAGGGCTTTCATAGGACGGGCTCATTTAATCCTTAAGTTTTCATGTGCATAGTGATGCTGTTGGCTCCATTTTATGGGTATAATGACAGTGAGGCTTAGAGAAGCTAAGTCGCTTGCCTAAGGTCATACAAATAAGAAGTAGCAGAGACCAGATCTCAACCCAGGTGATTCCTCTACTTTCGTAATTTTAATTGTTTGGAGAGAGAGGGAGGAAGATGGGACAAGTAATTCAGAAGCAGGGGAGGGAGGGAGGGGAGCCAGAAACATCTTTTTAAAAATTTTATTTAGTTCATTTTGGCTTTTCACCCTGGCCCCAGGTCTCCAACCTGGGTCCTTGGCCTGTTTGTGGCTGCAGAGCAGTGTCTCAGCTGCTTGAGCCACGTGGGTATGCTGCTCCCTGCCTCTCTTCGTGGCTGGTCCCCAGGGAGTTCCCTCGCCTGCTGGGCGTAGTGTAGCCAAATGGAAGACAAAGCTTACACTCTATGACCTGCGTTAGACTTAGGCCACCGAGGGTGGTGCTGCCGAGATCTGGGCTGTTCCGAGGTGTAGAAATAGTTTCTAGAGAGAGCTCTGTCTGTCCCGGCTGCTGGGGAGAGCCCGGCCCCACGCCGACCTCTCCAAATAGAACTGTGGGACTTTGGAACAGGAACTGGAAGGTTGCTGCTAAATTCGTTCTGGGCATCCTTTCTCGGGCTCTGAATGAGCAGGAGCTGGGATGCAGCCTGTTATTTTCCCCCTTCAACAGCTTGCAAGGCGTACATGCTCTTTGACTAAAAGCTAATCTCCCACAAACGTTTCTCTGAGGCTTTGCAGTGGACTCGCATCGCCTGGGAAATGCCCCTGGAGAAAAGGCTGGACCCTTCCAAGTAGTTTTCTCTGAGTCACTAATGCAGTCGGTTCTGGGAAGTCTTCTCCCATACAGGTACTTATGTGCCAAAGTCTTTACGTTGAGTATAAATAATTTAGTATTTGTTTTGGAAGTTGAATGAACCCCATTTTGACTTTAACTTGTATTACGACAACAGAAAACCAGAAATACAACAGGAATCTAGAAAACCACTCTTAATCAGAGTGGCTTAAACTTCCTTCCTCCCTTCCTCCTTCCCTTCATTCCTTGTGAGTCAGTTATATCAATGAATACTTTTTCCTCCATAATCTTCATATGTGAAAGAAAATGGACACATTGAAAAAAAAGTAAGATTTAAAAAAAAGCAAATCCCGTGATTCCAATTTGAACGAAGGCATTTCTTTTGTTTGATAGCAAAGAAAGTTTTTGGTGAATTATTCTTTTAATATGTAAACATGTATATGTTTCATATGTAAAATGAAAGCTGAAACATTGTTCCTCAAATGCTTGCTCCTGAAGTCTAACCAAAAAATAACCGGAGATAGTTTTTAAACATCGACTTTATTTTTAAAACTACACGATGGCGCCATCTACTGGTATATTAAAGAACAGTTCTCTGTTTCGATTAAGGGAACCTTGATTCCCAGTGCCTGGGCCATGTAATTCAGAAAATTAAAGAGAGTCACCCTGCCTTCTTCCCTTGATGATTCAGTGCCTCTTTTCTCTACTTTGGCCCTTACGACTTCTATTGAACCAGAATTTCCAAACTCCAACTGACTTTTTTCTTAGATTTTCCTTTTTAATTGTTCATTGAACTGGATGGCCTCACTACTCTGATGGAGAATCATCAGGTCCCCTGACAGGACGTCTGATTACTCGGTCACAGGACACTTCTTGGCATCCCTTTGTCTTTATTTCTAGAAACTGCTTTTTGCGTCCTCACCATTCTGCTCTTTTAGTCCAGCTCATTTACCTACTAACTCTTCTTCGTAATTTCTCTCTTTATGGAAATTCTGTGTCACGTTCCCTTTGCTGGAACATGCACAGGTGTCTAGGAGTCTGTGTCCAATGACCTTTCATGAATGCAGTCACAGTCGCGGGTCAGGGCACAGGATGTTAGGGAGAATGGGCTAGGAGCACACAATACAGAGCCCACTGGCAGCAGAGTCCCAAACGCCCACCAGCTTAGGTTAAGTCCAAAATCCCGGTTACACGGAGGTTACCCCTCACCCACAGTCAGTTCAGGAGGCTCCAGCCTGTCGATTCAGCAAAGCCGGTCATCTACCAGGAGGATCGGGCAAGACTCCACGCTTCTTGGGCCTGCCTCTCCTGGGTCCTGGCTGCTGGGCCGTGGTGACTGGTAGCACATCTCTACTCTGACTTCAGCCTGTCCCTGTGGCCTTTCTGCAGCCAGGCCCTTTCACCCACCCTCGCTGTCCTGCTTGAGCCCCCGAGATTTTCGCCTGCAGCTGAACCCTTGTTCTGCTCAGGCTCTCTCTTCCTGGGCTCCATCCTTTCATCAGTTTTTGTTGTTCTGAGGCCCAACAAGGGTGCCTGGGGACTGGTGCATGACATGTCTCGTTGTCTTATTAAACTTTCACGTGTTCAGTTGCTTACATGTAGAGATGGGCTTTGGTTTTACAAAGCTTGACACACAGAGCTTCACTCTTGTTCACACATTCACAACAAAGGTCATGTTCAGGCGCCTCTGAATAAACTAGGTATCAGAGGATGAGCAACACAAAATTCCATGGTATGTGTGAGTCATCCAAATATCAAAGAACAAATACAATGAAAAGCTCCTCTTTGAGGAGATGAATCATTTCTGCTCCCAGGTCATGGAGCTAAAAGGCATTCAGGGAAGGAGGGAGAAGTCACAGGGAGGCTGAGGATCACTGGGAAGGGAACATGTTTGTGTCCAGAATAAGTCCCACACGTTAATGATGTCAGGGCCTTGCCAAAAAATGAGTTTTTGTTCTGTTTTGGTTTTATGTTTCAAATTACTTAGCCACTCTTGGGACATGAAATGTGAGTGTGACTGTGAAAAGCACCTGGTTTATGAGCCAAGTACTACAGGTGTGTGTTCTTAAACTCCACAAGCTCTTCTTTTTAGCCTGTGGGTAATGGAAACACACTTGAAAAATCGAGGTAACTTTAACTTAGAAAATAGTATGTGTGGGTGTGCAGGTTTAGTTTTCATCAAATATAAAACACACCATACCTCCTCCCAAATTTTCAGTAGTCCTCCACCACTGTCCATTGGGCCCCCCACCTCTTGCTCCCGTCCCTGCCCCTCTCCCCTCTGACGACTTCAGTTCTCTTGTCAATATGTAAGGGCTAGTTTTAGTTTTATCTGTTTGTTGGCTTCGTTTCTTTGTATTCCACATACAAGTGAGGTCATCTGGTACATGTCTGGCTCCTTTTGACTTATATCATTAGCATAGATACCCCTGGTTCCATCCATGTTGTGGCAAAGGACAGGCTTTCATCTTTTTAAGGGTGGTGTAGTATTCCAGTATGTATGTATAATTACTGCTTCTTCTTTATCCAGTCATCTGACAGTGGGCACGGAGGCAGTTTCCAGCTCTTGGCTACTGTAAATAATGATAGGGGTACATATGTCTCTCCAAACTAGTGTTTTTATGGGATTTTCTTGGGTTAATACCCAGAAGTGGGATAACAGGACCATTTGGTATTTCTACTTTCAGTTTTTTGAGGATGCTCCGTACTACTTTCCATATAGTTGCACCAATGTAAACTCCCCCAGACAGCAGATGCACACTCGTAATAAACCTCAACTGTGAATGATGCACATATAAATAATCATTTACTCAGAATTCAAGGCAAGCTGATTCCCACCGGCCTGTCTAGATCGGGTGGGTTCTTTCCCTCTTACTGCAGTGCCCCGGGTGAAGAACCGGGTAGAGGCCACAGCATGTGCTTCCCAGGTGCTGGTCGCATTCCGTTTCCATTTCGAGATGAGCTGTCAGGCATCAGAGAAACCGTGGGGTAATGAGGAAGCCATGGGTTACTGGAAACGCGAGACCAAGACGCAAAGCAGGAGCACGCGCGTTTGGCGGCAGCGCATCATCTGCTGTGCGCAGGTACCTGGTGGAAGCTCTGCTTCTGAATTCTCCATCTCCTTTCTGTCTCCCGATTGTTAAGAGTGCTGTAGCCCGGCGCTGTTTTCATCTGTTCAGCAAAGCTTCGTCAGTGAATACACAGTGGCTACCGTGGATAGGTGTGTTTAGCGCTCGTTAGCGTTTTCCTAGCTTCCAGGAGACATTTATAACTGATCTGGATTCCTGGGCATTAGTTAGCAGTGTGTAGTTCTGTGAAGCTGGGGGAGTGCCTTAATCTCTCCAGAAATCAGCGGGCTGCTCTCGTGTGTGATGTGCGATACTCGGGTTTAAGATTCAAGCTGGATTTTGCTTAGACTCATCTACTTTTTTTCCCCTCGAGGCATGTGAATATTCATGTCACATTCAATATAGTCATCGGTATTAGGGTCCCCACACCCCAGTGTTAACAGTAGTTATACGAGGTATGTAAAATTATGACAGCATTTTACTCACCTGAATTTTTTTCAATCGTCTAACGTTAACATCCATTTTTAAATAAGATTTAAAAAAATGTAAAATCTGTATAACATTTTTCAGTGGACAGTTCAGTGCCTTTTTTACTTACAAATAGCATAATGGCTTTATAATATCTAAAAATAAATAAAAATGGTTACATCACGATTTTTCCAAAGATTTTTTTAGACTTAATATTTCAATGTCAATTTACACGAATATTTGCAAATTTCAGCAATCTCTGGACACTGCTGCTGCAAGACTGATTTTGAAAGCTCAGCACACTTACCCTGATCCCCATCCAGCTCCAGACGCTTCCATCTTCCCAGACGGAAACCCTGTGCCCACTAAACAGTGGTTCCTCGCCCCCGCCTCCTGGTCTCTGGCAACAGCCCTCCATTTTCTGTCTCCATACATTAGACTGTATGAGTTGCCTCACATAGGTGGGAGTTATGTCATAGGTGTCATTTTGTGACTCTTCTTCTTTTACTTAATATACGTTTGAAAGTTCCATCCCTGTAGCATGTGTTAGAATTTAATCTCCTTTTAAAGCCAAGTAGTTGTCCATTCTGTGTAATCACATTTTTGTCTATCCTTTCATCTACTGATGGACACTTGGGTTCGTTCTACCTTTGGCGCCCGTGCGTCGCGCTGCTGTGAGCACTGATGTACAAATACCTGTTTGAGTCTGTGTTTCTAATTCTGGCATCTACACTTTGAAAAATGCCAGCAGCTTCTTTTTCATTTTCTATTTCCCTAGCTACTCGTCTGTCTTGATAACCACTTACAATCTGTTTAATTCCCTCATCATCTACAACCTAGATATTGTGCTGAGGTCTGCCTCCTTCTTTATAGTCAGCATTGTGGCTCATGACATTGGGAAACCCTAGTAAATACTAGCCCTCTGGACCTGAGGCCACATAATTACTTATGAAGACACAAGGAAAGGGCTCTGTGTGCTTTGCTAAGTGGCATTACTTTCATAAAACATAACTGAACACTTTGTCTGATGTTCGTTTACATGCGTTCAGCCAAATGCTTTCCTTCTAGTTTATTTGATGATAAGTGAGAGCATCTTTTCAGATGGTGGTGTTTCTAGAAAGAGGAATACCAGCTGCGACCCACCCCAGGAATGTAACTGAAGTCTTTTCTGTGGTAGAGTTATTGGAGGGCCAGCCAAGCCTATTACTTAGTATTTACAAAAGAAATAAAAAGAGGGTGATGGATACAGCTTTTTTAAAAAGGGAATTTCACTTTGGTTACCTCATAATGAAAAAAAAATTTAAGTGTTAGTTTTTCATTTTCTCATCCATAATTTTAGACAAATCCAAGACAGGAAATTTGATGGAAGATGTATTATAGGAATAGACAAGTATTGAAAAACACAATTATTAAACAATCTCTGTGGGAAAAAAAAATCCCAAATCATATCTTCTGGGAAAAAGGCAAATGGAAAATGCATGGAAAATTGATTATTAATAGATTGTTAAAATTCCCCAGGAGAAACAGACACTCTATCATATTTTCACACCTCATTTATCATATTTTCATGACAGAAATTAAGCCCAATGTGCATTTGTTTTTTAAAACAGCACAACAAAACACCTTCTGACTCCATAGTGGCTGGCTGTCCCCTACCTGATACAAGGGCTTACATTTCACGCCTTATTTTCCCCACCTAACCCGCATCCTGCCTCACTTCACCTAGTTGAAGCCAACTAATCCTTCAGATGCATCGTTCTACATTTATACTTCAGAAGTCCTAGTTTCAATGTATAATTAAAGTTGGGTTTGCTAAGCTTCCTTCTGGCAGAGAAGACTTTTTCCTGCGGCATGTGAAAGCAGTTATATTTAGGAGTGAAGGTCACTGTGGATAGACAATCTATTACACAGTCTACGATTTTACGACATATCAGTAGGCCATATGAACATTCGTTACACAGGTGCCGAGTAAATGGAAGATTTAAAAAATATTTGTTGATATACAAGACATTATCTGCAAATTTCTCAAAGTTTCCTTCTAGGGATAGTTTGTTCATTGCTATAGTGGACAACAATCTGACATTAGATGATTTCAGAGGAATAAAGCCAGGTCTTTTCCTCTCTCTACATAAGCTCTTGTTTCTAGTACCACTAATATGAAGGATAAACTAGGTGCTTTATTATTCTTGAAAGACTCTGGATGGAAGAGCTACAAATTACTTTTGGAAGAGGGATCTAGGAGAAATAATTATCCATTCATATCCATCCAAAGAAATGAATTATCCATTCATTCGCAAACTTCCATTGAACACCAGATACACTGGAGGGGCAATGTTGATGAAAAATAGACATGGTGCTGGGCTCTCAAAGCTTGAAGAGTAGTGGAGAGAAAGAATGAATTATTCTAGATTGTGTATAATCATCAATTGGGATAATTCTCCAAAGCAAGGGAGCACAGTTTCTTGAAAGTGTTTGATAAAGGATAATGAAAACTGGTCAACTTTGACAACACTCATTTCTCAAGAAAATGGTGCATCTAAAAGATTAGTTGGCTTTAACTAAGTGAAAAGAGGCAGAATGAGAGTGAGGTGGGGAAAATAAGACGTGAAATGTATTAGGTAGAGAAAAGGGTCCATTACTATTGGGTCAGGAGAGGGTAGTTTTTGTTATTTTTTGAAACAATGGATGAAAGTTGGTCATGCTTATAATCTGGGATAAAAGACCCAGTAGAGATAAAGAGGTTGAACTCATAGGAGGGAGAGGGGGGAGAGAGAGAGGGTTGGAGAGAGAGAAAGGGCGAGAGAGTGGGGTGAGGAGGAGGGAGAGAGGAAGGGGGAGGAGGAGGGGGGAGGGGAGGGAGAAAGGAAGGGAGGGGAGAGAGAGAGATATTAAGTAAAGACTCCAAGGAAATGAAAAGTTGGGGAGGCATGAGGTTATGAAAAATGTAGAATTAATAGGGAAGGAATGGAGGAGACACACAATCAATAAAACTGATATACTATGTTGGAGTGCCTATGAAATTGGACACAGTCCAGGGAGTGAGACTTGTCCAGGAGAAATGATACAAGTACGAAACAGCGGTGTCCCTTTTAGACAGAAGGGCACGGAGACAAGAAGGACCAGCGGAAGAGGGCAAGCCTGGAAGTGACTGTAGGAATGAGGGAGCTGGGACCCCACTCCCTGCATAACCACACTGGCGGACAAGCTGGTGGTCAGAGAGGGGTGTTTTGAGTGTTAGTGTTGAAGACAGGTGCAGAGTGCAGACTGGGAATGAGCTTTACTCACCTGTATTGAAGCCTCTGGAGCTAAGGAGCTCAGGCACCATCAAAGAACATGGAGAAAGAACTGTGGAGAAGTGCCGGCCTCCTGACACGCAGGACGTCACCTGCATGCTGGGTCTAGATGACTGTCACTGGGTCAGAAATTCAAGTCCTTAATGTGGAAAGCTTTCTATGACTCCCAGAGCATGCGTAAGAACGGTATCATGGGGACATATTCGAATGGCATCCCTTGTGTTGCTGGTCACAAGAGGGCTGGTTCTGTGCGCTGAGCAGATGATGCAGGAAACCCCTAGACTCAGCCACTCTGAGAAGTGCTCTGGGGAAGAAGGCATGAGCAGTCCACAGAGTAGGAAATGAAGCAGCTATGCATGACCTGTCGGTGTGAAGCTCTGCAGCGACTGGGGTGGGCAGGATTTTGATGGCAGGCAAGGGACGGCAAGCGTTCATCAGAGTGTGAGGACCCGGTTTTCAACCGCAGCCTCTTGTGTCAGTGAAGGGAGCAGCAGCTGTGTTGGGCTAAGGAGACTTGCTTTCTCCGCTGGCCAGGCCCTGGGAGCCAGTCAGCGATGGGCATTTGGGAAGAGGGCAGTCTCAAGAGAGAGATAATAGTCCTCCTACTGATGAAGCAAGTGGGGGAGAGAGTGGTTCAGTGGAAAAATAAGACCTGCATTCCAAGCCAATGATACAGGCCATGTTGATTTTTTGTTTCTTTTAACAACTGAATTAGATTTTGATTAAACACCACAGGTATTAAAAAGAAAACCTCCATCTAAGTTTTCTTCTTGCCAGTGGAAATCCAGTAGGAACATTTCAGGAGAGGTTAAGAATATTAACAATTTTAGGTGAATGTTTTATGACTGTATGGCCAGTTATTGACCTTATAGTAATACTCTTCAATGCTTTTTGAGCCTGGTTCAGTCCAAGTCTCAGTGTATCAGTTGTCTCATTGACATTTGCACTTATCACAAAACTTCTTGAGTGTGGACTTGAGGAAATACAAGTGAATACAAATTTCGTCATTCATCCATTCATTCAATACCATGTTCCAAACTAGATGCTGGACTGAAAAGCAGACTGTGTTTGCTGTTATCACAGAGATTGAAGCTTAGTAGGTGCAAGAAGTCTTAGACAGACACGAGTGCACACAGCAAGCTGCCAGTGTAGGAAGTGCCACTGAAGCAGAAGCAAGGCGTGTGAGACAGTGTCTTGAGGGCTAGTCTGGCCCCGCGGAGGAGGCGTTTAAACCGAAACTTGAAGGGCGCATGGGAGAGGTACAGGAGGGAGTAGGGGTGGGAGGGGACAGGGAGAACAATGTTTCAGACAGGGGAACAGTTTATTTGGTGGTTGAAGGAACTGGAAGCAGGTTTGGGGACCAAGGCTGAGTGATCAAAGGGGGACAGTAGTCAGCAACGAGGACAGAAAGGAGCTTAGGACCAAGTCATGCTGGGCCTGAAAGCCAGTGTGCAGAATTCAGCCCCTTCTCCCCCAGACACTGTGCAGAGTTGGAAGGATTTTAAGCAGGCATGTGCCAGAATCAGAGACCTACTTTCTCCTTTTTCTGTCTGTTTTGTTTTTCACTACTCACACTGGCTGCAGTGAATAAAACAGTTCGTACCCACTGGAGAAAATAAACCTAAAAAGCATTACTTGGGCATATAGAATTTGGGGATCAGTTCCAGAGCTAGGCACATCCGAAAATAAAGATCAAGTGAAAATACTCTTTTGTGTGTGTATACTGTGCGATGTCTGTGTTCTGTGGGTCTGACATTGCACTGAATGTTAGCTTCTTGTTAACTTGCAACAGTAAAAGGAGTAATTTCCTCTTCCTTTTTTTTTTTCTTGCATTCTACTGTTGTCAGTAGCTGACATAAAATACGATGTTCTGCAGGAATGCAGCCTGGCATTTTTATTGCTTCCAATATATTGGTTCATTAAACTGCATTAATCACTAAGTAAATGGGTTTGGATTTAGAGGGTGTTTTGTCTTAGTTTGCTCTTTGGTTGGAAGGAGGATATTAGTTAGAAAGGACTGACTATTTTTATGCATTCATCGAAATGGTAGACTTCTTAGAGAAAGAGCTGGTATAGTGTATCAAGTAACATATATTGTTACTACTGGTTCTGCAGCAGTCAGGTGTCATTTAACAACACTCAGACAACGATGGGCTGTGTGAAAGATGACGGCCATAGCCACTGGAGTAGACGGTACAGCTCAGCGTGTCGACGGCTGCCACCAA
The DNA here is from genome assembly GCA_004363575.1 of Solenodon paradoxus. Classification (NCBI taxonomy): domain Eukaryota; kingdom Metazoa; phylum Chordata; class Mammalia; order Eulipotyphla; family Solenodontidae; genus Solenodon; species Solenodon paradoxus. The sequence continues at coordinate 151,527 of RJWH01003321.1, read as the reverse complement.
GGCATGTGTGATTGTGCTCTGTGATATTTGCACGACATGCTTCTGACAACATACCCCCTTACTAAGTGACTTTTGACTCTCTGAAATGTTACTCTGTTGAGCACTAAAATACATTTATTATTTTTTTCCATACTTGAAAATTATAATTTCCATCTTAGACAGTAGTCAGTTGTTAGGAGCTGTGCCTCTAGAATGAAAATCTTGTTTTCTATGCTGGCTGCATTGCCCATGAACTGTGCCATCGGGGCAAAGGAGTTAGCCTCCTTGTGCTTCAGTGTCCTTACCTATAAAAAGAAAATCATAATAATAATATACTTTTCGTTGGTCTTTTGTGAGGACTAAATGAAATGAATACGTGGGTGTGCTTGTATGTAGGTCTGTGCGGAGAGGAAAAATTAAAACGGAGTCAATGATTCCAAGGGAAAAAGTCACTCCATTTCACCATTTCAGACAGTATGTAATGAATACTATTCATAAAAGACTCTTGTAAATTAAATTATTTTGAAGATTCCAGGAATGTAACTACATAAAGGAATGCTTAATGGTGCATCTCTTTCGCTGCAGAGAAAGTTTTGTCAGCCAACCGCCAGCGTCCGTGGTCGCTGCAGCTCATTGGCTAGTTGCATTTATGAGAGAAGCATGGATTCGGAGTTCCTTACTCCGCCATTTTTACTGACATCACTGGTCCGACTTAGGCAGTGGTGACTTGGTTTTCATTATGGTTTTGTAACTTCAATGCACATCCTTAATTTGTAGTTTAGTCTTGCCTGTTTTGAACTTTACAATCACAGTAGCAGACAGTGTGTATTTGCTTGTGTCTTGGTTCTGTTTTTCCTTGACATTATGTTTTGAGATATATTTAGGTGGTTGTGGGCTGAGAATAACCAAGTATTTTACACGATTTTTTAAATGAAAACATGGAAAGTTTGCATATGCTTGTGAATGACATCGGGGCACTAACTATAAAGCTGAGTACTCCAAAGTGTCCCCTGGGAATGGAGCTGAGTACCGAAGGAAGGAACATGTTGGGAAGATGGAACCTCTCCCTAAGGCCGGGATTCTTGTCGTCTGGAGAAGGTGTGGTCGTTGTCCACTGGTGGTGAAGAAAGTCACTGTGCTGTCTGGGGTCAGGGATAGTTCATGCAAAGCGCACAGAAGGTGGCAGGCAAGAGAGGGACACTTCCACGGGGGTGTTGAGAAGAAGTATGGTAGCTGATTGGTCTGAAACACATTTGGAGGGTATCGGTGAGGGAGAGAGTGTGTTGCTTTTGCTTCAGTTCTTATGCCTCCTTGTGTGGGTTGCCCAGCAATTTAATGGCTACCATGGTGGACAGCGGTCACCTTATTTTTTTGAGATCCAGGACTTATTTTCTCATCATCTCCAAGACATTGCAATAATCATCTCAGTTTTCTCATTGTGACGTTGGTCTTAAGATACTTTTTAGAGCAGAACTTCTTAACCTGTAATCCATAAACTCGAGTGGCAGAGCAGCTACTGAGCCCTGGAAACGATACGCATAATTACTTTTGCATTTTTGGGGGAGAAAGAGTTTATTGCTTTTATCAGATTCTCAGAGGTATTTGCGAACACAGAAGACCACATCTCTAAAGTTTCGTCAGAGGGCTCACATTTCTTCATTAATTCAGTAACTATGTATTGGAAACATAATATGAGACAAGCACTGTTTGGAGGCTGAGATCCATCTGGGAACCAGACAGATAAATTCTTCTTTCATTGAACTTACATACCAAAGAGCAACATTTCACAAGAAATGTCATGGGAATCAGAGGGAAACACAACGAAAGCAAAATACTCAGATTCTAATCTCAGATTATACATATGTTACCCAATAATATACAGTGGAAAAACCAGCCCCAGGGTTCTTGTTTTTGTAGAGTCAAATATCTGGAGAGTTGACCTAGTTTTTCACTTTGCATTGAATTCTTTACACATTGTAGACATAACTCTGGGGTCTTGAGTGATTCAGTTAACTCGTGCTTAATGGTCTTGTGGCAGGGAGACCCCGAATGCGCAGAAAGAATGCATGTTTGTCCCAGACACTCCTGGTGTGGTGGGGCATCTGGCCAAAGAAGCCCCTTCGCCTAGGGGAGCCTCCTGGTTCCTTCCTTTGCGGGCATGAGTCCTACTGGGCCGATTAGTAATAACTGCCACTGGGTGGCGCTGTAACACCAGGCAAACGTGGTTCCCCAGACACAGGCGTCATTTCCCTGACTTTCGGCCTTCAATTTGCTTAACTATAGTTGGTAAAGATTGCTGATTTCCTGCAATTTTGAAGCTGCAATATTTTATTGCCTATTTGGCTGATTTCTTTGAGTTCTTTTCAGAGTGTCTTAAGACACATTTTCTCAAATTAAGGATGCTGGTTTTGGTTTGATCATTTCATGACACTTCAAGACAAGTGGCTAAATCGTGGAGTGTGCTGTAAAGCAATTCCAGTAATTACTGGTGGAGGTGTGTTACATGCTGCTGACATGTGTTTCATACAAATTTAATAAGCAATGACATACCTTAAAGTCTCCTTTTATTGAGGACAATTTAGTGGTTTCCTGTTGCCTTGAGATAAATTGCAGAAATCATTATTGAAATATTTCTCAGGTTTCACCAGTGTTTATTTACTGGAGACTATGTCCAGGAAAATTAGTGTTATTTTCCACACCATATCAGCAAGCTTCCACCTTATTTGACTATCATCTTCTACCATCTATCTCTTTTCATCTGTTACCGATCATCTAACTGTTTTTTGTCTTTCACTGGACTCAGGTCTCGAACCCGGGTTCTTAGGCTTTACAAGGCCTGCACCTTAGCTGCTGAGCCACAGTGGCACACCTGTCTGTCTGACTTCTAGTATTCTGCATTCACTCCATATCAGTGGGAAAAAAGATTTAATGAAAACATATTGTCTCTAAAATCACCTATTAAATGATTTCTTAATTGCCAGTATTAGACCTAGACTCAAGCTCTTCACCAAAGGCTAATATTAGACTAACAGAACTTGTAAGTGGCCCATCATTATTATTATTTCCTTTATACTATAATTAATATATGACATACATAAATATAAACTTTTTGCTGTCTGTATTCTTTTTCTCTGTAGCTTTATTATTCTTCTGTAAAATAAGAAAGATGTCTCAGAACAGATACACACTTAAGGAGTGACCAGTCAATAGCAAAGTATATTTTTATATTCAACTGTCTGAATTGAACTAAAGATTCTAGGATTTTAGAGTAGAAATGATTGTTACCATTCTTGAACAGCCCTTTACGTGTTCTTCCTAGCCTTCCTTTCTTCTTCTTTGATAAAGTAGTGCTGGGTTTGTAATAGAATAGTTCAATTAAAATATTTAAACATCTATATATACTACTTATTAACTTGTTATTTAAATACTTTCATCAAATAGCAAAATCAATTTCATGAAACGGATTAGACAAGTCCACAAATTCTTCATTGTTGATTTTTTTTCTAGTTGCTTGATTTCTTATAGGAGGTGAAAAGAAATGGCTTCTCCATGTTCAAAGTTACCTGACACATTCATAATGAATGAGAGTAAATTCTCATTTGAAAAGAAAGTTTAGACAATTTGAAAGATATAGGTATATCTTATAACTATAATATCAGTTTCCTGGGTTAAAGGGTAAAATAAAAACACATCTAACCAACCCACTAATCTTTTTTTGATAGATTCACTGATTAAATGTCATAGGTAACATTTGTCAAAAAGAAAGTGGACTAAATGGGCAGAACGTGGATTCTTGTGGGGCAGAACAGATGCTGAACTCTGAACACAAGCTCTTATTTAGTGAACTAATGACAGACAAGAAGGATTTGGAGACTCTGGAATATCAGCCTGTGTTTATACTTACCACAAAACCTCTTAATAGGCACTATTGATGGATTCTTAAGACAAGAAATTATATGATTGGAATATGTTTCTGTTTGTTGCTCTTTTGATTTCAAAATGGAAGCATTTGATTGACAGGGCATCAGTTATATATTCATGTCTTGATCAATGTGCAGAAAAACAAGTGATTTCTCTCAAAAAGGAGGACACTTTTGCTCTCACACTAAAAGGTGAGGACGCTGATCCTACCAATTACACATATCTTGGGGGACTTACCCCGAAGATGAAAGAGGTATGGATGTTGGGCTTTAAAGTGATGAATAACTTCAACTTTCTTTGGTTCAGGTTCAGGCTGATCCTTTGGTGTCTGTCATACTGTTTGGCGCACAGAGATCATCAACGTGAGTTCATTCATTCAAAACCAACACAGTCCGCTGTTCTCAGAGAACGTACCTCAATTCTTTTCAGGAGAAATAGATGATACGCAGATGGGTATAACAGGGAAACCATAATTCATTTATTTATATTTTATTGATGGGACATTGCTTCATAACATTTATAATTTAAGGTATATGTTATCCTAAGTGAACATTTGTATAGAGTACAGCCAACAGTCTTACTCTGTTCCTCACCATGTGATTGACCACTTTTACCCAGTTTGCCCAACTCCCGCCCGCCTCAAACCACGAATTTGATTCTGTAGACTAGAAGTCCAGTTTTGTTTGATGTGGGTCATTTGTTTGGTTTCTCTACAGACCACATGAGTGAAATCATATGGTGTTGGCACACTGATTTTAGGTGTAAGTGCTAAAAAACAGAGAAATGGGTAGATAGAGAGGAATAGGGAGGAAGTCAGACAATGTCTTCCATTGTGTGACTCCACCTAAAAAAGAGTCCACACAGTGTTTATGGAGCCAGCAGACGGGCTGGCGGACTGGAAGTAGAGAGGAGAGAACAGTCAGGTAACGGCAGCGATCCTGGGGCTCTGAGCTTTCTGACAGAGTGTGTGGTTGTTTGTCTGCCCCTGGAGGTACATTCTCTGTCCTTGTGTGCTCCAGACTATGTCACCTGTGCTTGTGGACCTCTGGCTTCCAACTGGGCTTGGTCAATGGAGACAAGAGCAGGAGATTGGAGGGTGGGAGGAGGTAGAGGTCAGCAGTTTTGTTTCTCGCTGCACAGCCTCTGTGCCTCTGAGCAGCTCTCTGGGTTGTAAGGAACCCGGTCTTGCTCCTTCACCTCTGGGGAGTACTAGCTTCTAGCTGTTGTAAGTCCCCGCATCTCCATCTTTACACCACCCATAGAGGACCTCATCGTCTCTTACTCCCCATGCAAGTAGTCCTTTTATTCCACTCCTTTCAGTTAACCCTTTAAGTGTGCATGTAATTTTGGGGTCCTCTGAGGCAGACAGTGCAAACTGAACAGAAGGGATGGACATGAGTGACACTGTGACAACAGCAACAGCATTTGGCATCTGTCTGTATAGTGAGGCAGATGGAGAAAGAATGTAACAAAAGGTAAAGCAGGATATGACTCTAGAGAAATGCTTGAACCTTCCATTAAGAACTCATTGGAAACCCTGAAAAGTGCAGCTCCAGTAGAGAAAAGAAGATAGAGGCTGACTCACTTCTCTTCCCAGCTTCCGTTTTTGATGACGCTGTTCAGATTCTCTGTAGCATCTGTAATCTGGAGTTAGTGTTGAGGTTACCAGTCACTGCTCTCTAATATTCTGTGTGCGTGTGTGTGTGTGTGCGTGTCTGTGAGACAGAGAGCGATCACGCTGAAAGATCTCTGCTTATTCACTCCATGGGTTTGGTTATGTCATAAATATCTGCAGAGGTAGATATTACAGTTGCTGGGTCACCACGTTCGTTGAATTTACATCTTTGCCGGGGTTCTGCCCATGTTCTTAATTAGTTATCTTGCCTTGAGATATAGCAACTTGACTGCATTGTAGGGACCTCATAATCCTTTGGTGTCCCCACTGTATTCAGACGAAGCTCAGGACCCAACAATTCTTGTGTGAGTGGGATGGTCATGCACTTAGGGTCTCACATCCACTGCACCTTGGACCTTCCTCCTGGTAGTGTTGTGCAGTTACAGCAGCCATAGTAACTACCATACTAAGGCCTGTTTCCTGAGTAGATGATGAGGCTGTTCAGGAATAAGCAGTCTTACTATCTTATTCAGCCTTGAATATACAAAACCTCAAATTCACAGCGCCTGCCGCATTCACCTGGATTTGTGTCTTCTTGACCTTCTCTGGCCTGATCTTCCCAAGCAAATGCTTCTCACAGGTTGTTCTTCAGCCATGATGTGAGCCAGTGAGCTCTGGGCTCCTGTTCCCTGTCTGAGTTCATTTGTGCTCAGCAGATAGGAGGTATCCAAAAGTGTGTATTGAACAAAGGAATAAAGATGGAGCATCTATGCTGCAATTATTTCCTCTTCGCTAGTGGTAGTGATATAAATACTACTGAACAGACACCAAATAAAGCTGAACCCAGAGAGGGGATCTGTTTTTCTCTCAATTGGCTATGACTTTGGCAATTAAAAAATGAATTCTGAGAGTTTTGCTCAGTAATACTGAATTGCAGTGGGGCCATATATAATTGCTGGTATAATTTGAATCTGAGAGAGGCCACTTAGGAGTTAGGTATGGAATGCTTTCCATCCAAGAGCTCTCCTCCATAAAGATGGGAAGGATTAAGATATAAGACTCTTAGTGAAGTTACATATGACTCACACTCTGAAATGCTTTCCATTCGGGAAAATATTGATCTTATGGGACTTGGACTTTCCTTCTGGGTTACTTTTTAGGCTTTCAAAAGCCACTACGACTCCATTTTATTTGTTTTTCACGTGTAATTTTCTGCTCTTGAACTTAATTTTTTTCACATTATTTATTACAAATGGATAATATTGTTAAAAGTGACACTTTCAACAACCAAGGAGAATTCAGTGCTTCTCAGTGTTTGCTGATCCCAAAGAGTGGAAAATAATTAGGTATGAGTACGAGGAAAGGTTAAGTCAAAAAACACAACCTCTACAGCACCAGGAGGAATAGAGAAAGAAAAGCTGATACTTTCATGGGAAAGGACAGTGGTGCTGTGCCCTCCAGGGCTCGCTTATACCACTTGACATTCAGGAGCTGCATGAAGCCAGAGGCTGAGAAAACACATTTGGATTTGACTGTGCGAACAGCCTGTAGGCAGCCGACCTTGTGACTTAGTTCTAGAAGGTGGACATTGTCAATTTGGTGTCGTAATTCGGTTCTGAACTGATTTTTCTAAATGTGTGTAGACTACAGTCTACAACACCCAAGATGGGATAAGTAGAATTCATAGATAGCTTAAAAATTATATTTTCTCCTTCCATTTTTTAAAAGTAACTCTCATGGAGATTAATGTAACTTTGCACTAGGGAAAGCTTTGCTGACTTTTGGAAATGTATTTTCCCCCATGTTTCTAAATTTAATCCTTTCATAAAATGCAGTTTATCTTCAACTTTGCTTGTAAGAAGTCTCTTATATTTTTCTTATGATACTGAGACTTACCAGATCATAAAGTTTCATAGAAAGCTCTTTGTCAGCTTTTAAAGCCCTGGCTTTGATTTTGGGAACTCTGTTATTTTTCCATTTCTCATTAACAGACCGATAAGGCAAATATCTTGTGATAACCATGGTGGGAAATTCTTATTTTAATTTTTAAAAATTATTTGAGATGACACCAAATAATCCTTGACATTTGTTAATTACCTTAGCGCCATCTTGTGGACCAATTATGTATCTGTAAGGATCAAGCCTATTCAATGGGATAAACAGTCTACTTTTTCCCCCTGTCATCTTTGTTATGATAAAGGTCTTAAAGTTCTTCCAATAAAATGGCAACATTCATTATTGCATTCTACCATATTACTCAAAAAATTCTAAATATTCCACAGTTATTTTTAGGAGGCAATCCAAAGGTTAACCTGATAAATCTGAGATTATTGTCATAAATAATTCAAACCAAGACCAGCCAGTAGAAACAGATGGCGCTTCTGGAATAACTTGAAATGTTTCCACTGTTCAATGAACATAAACCTTCTCCCTGGAGCTGTGCAGTTACACGGACTTATGAGCATGTCTGTAAATCTATGTGGTTACTGTTTTTTTTGTGATCTCAAGTCACATTCTTTTAATTTGATGTTTCTCAAGGTATGGAAAACAGAGACTAACTCCAACACAAGAGGATGCACTCTGGTTATTCTCAGTTTGTAGTGCTATCTTTTCTCTTCCTGTAATTGCTTCCCGCTCCTCTGTGTTGCAGGTGAGACTGTGTCCCAGTAAAAGGACAAAAGACAGTTTAACAAGAATTTGTTATAACTAAGCCTAAATTTAACTCCCTGAATGACTGAATAGGCATATTATTCCATGACTTTCTTAAGGCAGTGAGTTGAGTCAATAGCTGGATTATGACTTTTTTTCCCCTGAGTCTTCCAATGATCAGCAACACTTCCGGGGACAATTGTGTTTGAGAAGCAACAGCTTGTTTAGATGAACAGTCTGAAGCAAAGGTAAAATAAATTTGCAAAAAGAAAGAAAGAGAGAAAATGAAGTGAATACATATGCTAACATTTTTTAAGACATCTGTTCATTCTGGTGATAGGTTGATTTCTTTTGAATTTTGACAACCCCCCCCCAAAAAAAAACAACTGTTGATAATGTTGTAAATTTAGGATGTGATAGATAAAGAGGAATTTTTAAAGAGTTTAAAATTTATTTTTAAGGTGGATACATCATTGATTCATAAAAATAGATTAGAGAACCACAGAAGGTAGTAGAATAGTCATTGCCATCTAATTTATTGCCTTCAATTTGATTGTTTCTTCTTATTTCAAATTGTTTGTCCCTGGCCATCTTTGACTTACCTGTAATTCAACAAGTCATTTAATAAGATAATGGACTTGTCCGAAAACGCTGACATTAAGAGCTGTAGGGTTCACCAAATGCTGGCAAAGACACAGAGAAACTGGACACTCTTACATTGTTGATATAACTATAAATGGTGCAGTTAGAGACTAGTTAAATAGAGATGACTTAGAGAATAGCTTTGCAGTCTCCTCAAAAACAAAACATCTAACTGCAATATGTTTATAGCAGCTCTGTGTGTAGCAGCCAAAAACTGACGTCAACCCAGAGGTCCTTCAGCAGGTGACTTGTCAAACTGCAGGCCTTCTACACGGTGGACACTACTCAGCCACAGAGGAAACTGCCAGCGTGCAACAACCTAGAGGAATCTTAGAGGTCATGCTGAGTGAAGACAGCCAATCCCAAGAGGTTTTGTGCAGTGTGATACCAATGACAGACATTCTTGAATGACAAAATTGTAGACATGAGTAGACCAGTAGTTGCTAGTGGCTTAAGATGAGGGAAGGGCTGTGCCAATGAAAAGGCAAGAGGAGGAGTCCTTGTGGGGATGGAGCAGTCTCTCTGGACGTCAGCATCCTGGTTGTGAGAGGGCAGAAAGTTTTGCAGGATGTTACTGTTGGGAGGAGTGTGTAAGTAAGAGATCTCAGGATCTCTCTATGTTATTTTTCACAACTTCACGTGAGCCACAGTTACCTTAAAAGTTTGATTAAAGATGTAAGGTCACATCCTTACGGCTTTTAGGCAGTTGAGACATGATGTGTGGACCATGTAAAGCCCAAGGCCAGGGTGAAGACCCAAAATAAGCAACTAACTAAAGAGCCTTCCTTCCTTCCTTCTTCCTTCTTCATTCCTTCCTCTTCTTAAAAAAAAACACACATATTTGTGGTAGTGTTTCCATAAGATAACTGTGCTGAATTGATGAATGGGCACTCAGGATTATATCTTAAATCTTTCTATTTAAATAAAGCCTATTAACTTATTGATAACTTAAATCATCTAGTCCAACATCCTGATTATAAATGGTGTAATTTAATACCTCCTTAGCATTAAAATGATTTTTAAATATATCTGTTATATTTCTGTTTGAAAAAGTTTGTATTATTTCTAAGAGGCAAAAAAAAGGAAAAGAAAATTAGCATTCCCTAGTGTATATAACTTACTCTACTAAGAAAATAAATGGTGGCAAAGTAATTTAATTTTGTGTATGTTCATCACCACAGCTTAATAACATTGTTATAAACTTTTCAATAAATCTAGATGAAACAGAGTTGTTCTCTAGTAACTTTTAGTCTTACTCAGCAGAACAGCCTTTTCATATGTTGAAGAATATCCATTATTCTGCCTCAGTAACAGGCATTAATTACCATACAGAAATTCCACACTGTTTCTTTTTTTGATCCAAGTTATAGGAGTAGTTTTTTTTTTTTTTTTTCATTTGTAGTTATTTTTTATATTGAGAGAACCAAGGAGTTCAGACAAGCAGTGTGTTCTAACAGGGAATGGGAGAAATGTTCAACCAACCTCAAGTTAATTGAACATAACTTTCTGTGTATCTAAGAAAATTGACTTTATATTCCCAAATAGACTGAATATTTAAGTGGTCAGGAACTAAAACACAATTCTCAGTGAGCTTTTAATATAAGAATTTAAAAAGGACCAAAATATCTTCCTAGCAGCTCAAAAGACACTGTAGTATTTGCATATTGAGAGGTGTCCCGTTTGGAACACATCCTTCCAACCACACAGTATTGCATGGTTTGGTTCTTGGTACTGTCCTCTAAAGTCAGCTGAGTTTCATTTGAAAGTCTAGCTGATAGAAGAAAAAGTTATTTCAACAGTACATTGAGATCGTAAAAGTTGAAAAGAAATCTATTCCATGTGAAAAATTGGGGAAGGATTCTAAAGCAAGGCATGGTCAAACACAGCTGGATTAATTAGATAATCAGGATTAAAAATATCTGCTCTATTCACTCACCTATTTACAATGCCTCCTAACTGACTCCACCCTTCACTGATGGACAGACTTGATCTCTTTTAAAGTATCTAATCTCTTCTTGACAGAGTGTTTGTTTATTGTGACCTGACTGCGGGGGGGGGGGGGGGGGGAAGGGTACGCCCCTGGGAGCCTTCTGTTAAAAGCTATTTTTCTTGTGCTTGTATTTCTTCAAAAATAGTAGTCCTATGACTCAGATTAGAAAAGAGGGTAGGTACTCAGATATTTCTGGTTTATAAAGTTTTTAGGATTTATAAGATTAAATGGGTTAATATACACAAAGTGTTTGGAATAGTGCCTGACAAATAGTAAGTACTGAATCTCTTAGCCATGATGAATAGTATATGACTCAGTTGTTGTCTTCTGCAATATCAGTATTATTTTTCCTTGTTTTCAAGCACATCCTTGTAATCTCAAATAGCCATTGAAATATTTTAATTTTAATGTAGAAGGTAATTTTAAGACTTATTTTTAATTGTGAAAATTAGCACATATACAGAATAGTACACAGAATAAAAATGTAGATTAATGATTTATTGCAAAGTAAGCACCCATGTAACGTATTCAGGTTAAGAAATAGTACACTGTCACCTCCCCCAGAAGTCCGCTTCTGCAGTTCCTTCCAATCATTGTCCCTTCTGTCTCTCCTAAAGTTATTTATTATCCTAACATCATAACCATTTTCTTGCTTTTCTTTATAGATATACTCAAGTATAAGTCTTTGTAGTTTAGATTTTTTAAAAAATGATGTGAATTAAGCTGACATAAATTCTTTTGTATCTGACTTCATCTCAATACGTGTATTTGAAAAAAATGTATGTTGTTGTTCGAGGTAGTTCATTTATTCCCATTGCTGCATAGAATTCCACTATGTAAATACACCACACTTTATCATTTTGATTGACTTGCGCTGTTTCCAGACACCTCTCATATGTGTGGCCCATTCAGATGTCCTCTTGTGTGAAGACTGAAGTCTCTGCCCCTATTGCTATTGCATTGACTTTTTTCATTGATTGTTGTGGATCTGAGTCCCTTGCTGATTATGTTTTGCAGTTATCGTCTCCAGCTGGAGGCTTGCCTTTGTCTTCTTTGCCTGGTATCTTTTAAAGAATAGAAGTTTTGAACTTTAATGTAGACCAATTTATGAATCTTTTCTTTCATGACTACATTAGATTTAATGTAGTTCAATCTATTAGCCTTTTCTTTCATGACTTTTCTTTTCTGTTTAAGAAGCCTTTCCCTACCCCAAGGTTATACAAATTCTTTAATATTATCTTCTAAGAGCTAGTAAACCTTTCCTGCACATTTTTATACATGGTGTGAGGTAAAGGCCTATTTTTAATTTTTTCTCCAAGTGGACATCCAATTGTTTTTGTACAAATTGTTGAAAAGATCATCCTTTCCTGGCTTCTTTGCAGGGCCATGTTGGTTATAAATCAACTTCCCATGGATATTTCTTGGCTCCATCTTCTGTTTCACAGCTCTGTTTATTCCTCCTTGTGCCAATACCAGGTTGGTTTTAACTGGTGGAGTTCTATATAAATCGTGATTTCAGGATAAATGGCCTTCGTTATTTCATATATATTTGGAATCAACTTGTCAAGTTCTGCAAGACAAAGTAAAACAAAGCAAAATGCTTCTAGGATCTTTATTAGTATTGAATTGAATCTATAAATAGTTTTGGGGTATATTCATTTCCAAAACAGATGATTTTTATAAAAATTAAAAAAATTCATTCTACCTTAATTGGTTAGAAGACATACTATAGATTTCAGTCCATTAAAATTTACTGAAATTTGCTTTATGACCCAGAAGGGGGTTGATTTTTATAAATAAATGATATGAGCTTAAATGAATGCTTATCCTACACTTTTACAGTGTTGTGTTCTCTGTCAAGCTTCATTCTTACTGATATTTTGTCCATTTGTTCTAATACACACTGAAGGATATGTTAGAGTCTTCCATTATGATTTAGATTTGTCTGATTTCTTTGTGACCCTGTCCATGTTTTTAAAATTTATTATGAAGTTATGTGTATACAAATTTGGAATTATATTCTCCTGGTGAGTTCAACTTTTACAATATGAGATGTACTGGTTTATCTATTTTTTAAAGAGTAATATTTACTATGTCTTTTGTTGACTGTGTTATATTCACTTTAGGGTATTGAAACGGCATCTCAGTCTGTACTTCACTCCACACCCCCCACCAGAGTTCCAGTGTCCTTCACACCCGCTGGTCCCCTCTTTCCTTCACCACGAATACACACTCCTCCTCCCATAATCACAGTCCTGTCTGTGTGTCCTATTAATTTTGTTGCAATTTGTATGCTCCTTTGTTTCATTTCATTAAATTCCACATGAGTGAAATCATTGTGCATTTCTCTTTTTCTTTCTGACCTGTTTTCCTCTACATACTTATTTTGCAAACATTATTTTATTTCTAGTAATGCGTTTTGCTTTGAAATCAACTGTGTTTTATATTAATTTGGTTATACTATTTTTTGGCTAGTATTGCATGGCACAACATTTGCCATTCTTTGACTTTGAACCTTAAGTATCTTTTTGCTTTAGGTGTGCCTATTTTGGCATATGTATTTTTAAAAATTCAGTCTGAAAACATCTTTCTCTTGTTTTGAATTCTGTTTATTTTTTCATTTCATGTAAGCGCGAACCATTTGGGATGCAATCCAGAAACGCCATGGGAGCACTGGCCAGAAGAAAGCTAGCACCCTGTACTCCCTCCTTTCTTTCTAACCCTACAAGACTGTCGGTCGCAATCTGTGTTCAGCTTTGTAGCCTCTGATTTGTCGTTTTTGGATTTGTTAAATCTCCTAGATGAGATTGGTTCTTGGTTCCTGATCCTCCCCAAGACCAGCCTGGGAATTCTCCACTATCTTTTAGCCTTCTGATGCATTGGCCAATATGTTTTCTAATTTTTCCAGTTTTTTTAGCTAAGTGTTTATCCAAATATCTGGTTAGTTTTTGCTAGATACTTACCATGATGTATTTTTTAAAGGAAAGGTGCAGCCAGGAATGAAGGTGAGTAGGTAGACAGGAAGGAAGAGAGAGGAAAACGAAGCATTTATTTTATTTAGTTGTTCATCTTGGTTGTTCTCCCAACACTGGGTCTTGAACCCAGGTCCTTGAGATGTGTGTGGACTGTGCCAGTAGGAGGCAGCAGGCTTATCCTCTAGGACACCAGGGGGTACCCCACCATCATACTTTAAAACATCTTATGTAGAATGTGCTTATTTTAGTCATTAGAAGCTATCTCAATATCAAGGAGAAATGATGTGAAATTGAAATTGAATTTTAAAGTTTCAGTAATGATGAATTGCAATCATTTTGTGATCATTGTTTCTCAAGCTCATTGCTATGGTAACCCTACTCAAAAGATCTGAGGAAGTCTCTGCTAGGTCAGCAATACATTTTAAGGTTACAATATGACAGATAGAGAAATCATTGTCATCATATAATCCCAGTGGCCTAGGGAAAATCCAAAGTGCATTGTATTTATTCTCAGGATATAACCAACTAATCCCCTGTATATAAAATGTACATTGTGATGACGTCATGTGTCTCACTGTGTGAATGATCACACTGGCTCTTTTGTGAGACGCATTCTTTAATTTGAAGCCTGATCAGCTTTTCCTGATTATCCTTTTAAAAGTTACACTGAGATTTCCCCAAACATTTAATTTGAATACATGTGTTATGTTATTTGAGTAAGAGACCAACCCATTTTTTGAATTGGATTTACCAATTGTGTTTTCCCCTGGTAGTTAACAAAATTTAAAGAGAGTCTTTTCTTCCTTCTTCTAGGACACATCTTTATTAATGATAACTTTAAGTATTAACATATCGTACTGTGAAAAACGGCATTCAAGTTCTGCCAGGGCACTTTCAAAGTAAAAATATTGTTTGAACTATTTTGACTAACAGAAATATCAGTTGAGAATATATATTCTACATTTTCTTTAAATACCCAGCAGTAACTATTAGAGTTGTTTATTTCGTTTTTTTTAAGGAAAGGTGCAGGCAGGAATGAAGGCAGGCAACAGGAAGAGAGAGGAGGAAGAAGCAATTTTAATTTTTTCTTTAGTCGTTCATCTCTGTCATTCCCCCTGGCCCAGGGATGCAACCCAGGTCCTTGGAATGTACGTGGACTGTGCTTCTCCGGAGGTGGCAGACCTAACCGCTACTCTACCATGCTGTGCCACTGTTAGAGCCTTGATACGATTACAGCTGTGTCTATCAATAATCTTCAGCATGAAAACGCTGCTACAGTGACCACATTTTCCCCCGACTGGCGCTAATGACCTCAATGTTATCACAGGGCTCCGGTAAAGACCACTTTTCCTGTTGGTGGAAATAATTTCAGTGTGTGCTTTGAATCAGACCATCTGGGTTCCAAGCCAGGCTCTGCCCTTTGCCAGCTTGGCTTTGCACTCTTTGTCATTTTTAAAGATTGCTTCCTTATTTGTTAACGTGGAGAAACCTGTGTGTAGAGGGTCCAGAGAAAGAGGACCCTGAGCCCTCATGACGTTGACTAACTCCAGGCCACCAGCATGAGACCACCTGGGGCCAAGTAGGCACTCTTGGTGGGGCTTGAGGACAACTGCGTGTCACTGGGCTTCAGTTTGCTCTGCTTTACGTGGGTTAGAGCTGTAAACATGTTAATATACAGACTTTTTTTTTACTCTCTGCAGAAACGCATCTTTTCAGTTTTCTTATTAAATTTGACAAAAGGCAAAATGGCAGGGGGGTTAATCAGAAAAAAATCTCAGACGACTGCCACGGGTGGCGCGCAGGGGTCATCAGCCTGCATCCTGGCGGCCGTGTTCAGTCCTCATCCTGTATTTGTAAGTCAGATTTTATTGGAGCACCACCTGCCACTTGTCTAAGGATTCCTTAGGACCAGTTCTGTGTTACCATGTTAGAGCTCAGCAGTTTTGACAGAGACTATACAGCTGACAGGCCTAGAATAATTACTTGGTGTTACCTTGTGCTCCTTTATACACACAGCTCTCCAGAGCTGGGCCAGAAGTAAAGAACGAGAGAAAATCCAGCCGGGGCTGATTGTATACTTTTAGTGGACCCCCGACTAGTTTATTCTCTTCAGTGCTCCCTCTCTGAGTGCTGAACAAGTTTGAACTCTTCTTCCCTATTGCTCCCTTTTCCTAGAATCCAGTCACTAGTGTCTTACTATGAATTAATTTATGTATACCTAACCCTGGTTAGGAGCAATTTGTTCTATAAAAGATATTGAGGGAAGTCTTTACATAGCAAAAGGATGAGTCTTTTTAATAGTACAGCTTCATGATTTGGGGCATCTGGGCAGGAACAATTTTTAAGGCATCATTAAGATCGGCAGTGGTCTTGTTTGTTTTCTGTAGTGTCATTGCTGTCCCTTGTGTGTGTGTGTGTGTCTGCAGAGTTGCTGTAAGTATATAACCTTCATTTGTCTATTTATAGTAATTTCAGTTCGTGGTCCTCCTGATGCATCCTCAATACCTCACTCCCATGTGTCTGAAAACAGGTTTAACCATTTTTGGTTATAGAAATTTTGCTTTTAATTAGAGAACGAGACACTGTAATGGTTTATAGTGTAGTAATGATACTTTACATTATTATCCTATTCTTCATAATATGTATTGAGATCCCCCCCAAAGCAGCAATTTTTAGCAGAGATGTACATGCATTATTGTCAGCAATGCAATGCTGTTTTTAGTTAACATGTTTAGTACTTGTGATATGCCAATACTTACTGCTCCCAGTATTTTATAGTCACTTTAACTCTCACAATAATCCTAGAGGTGACGGCTATTTTTTTATAAGTCCCTTACTTTAAAAATGAGGAAATGAGATGCAGAGGGGAAAAGTAACTTTCTCAAGGCGACATCGCTGGGGAATGGAGGAATGAGAACGAAATCCTGGGAAGTGTGGCTCAGAAGTCTGTTAACTGTGCTATTTTGCTCACTGACAGACATCCTGAAG
The DNA here is from genome assembly GCA_004363575.1 of Solenodon paradoxus. Classification (NCBI taxonomy): domain Eukaryota; kingdom Metazoa; phylum Chordata; class Mammalia; order Eulipotyphla; family Solenodontidae; genus Solenodon; species Solenodon paradoxus. Next base: position 134,768 of record RJWH01003321.1, on the reverse strand, counting down.
ATTGGTATTTGCTTACCAAAATCACATCAATGCATTCCTTTGCATAATTAATTCCTTTGAGAAACCCAAACTAAAATTTAACTTGCATAAATTCTACATGTCAGAAATAACTTGTTTTCGAATGACTATTGCATTTGTAGAACAAATAACTATTTTCCTTTACCCACATCGCTTTTGAAACCAATTTTCATTCTTCTTGTGCTTTTTTGTGTGTGTGATTTACACATGCACTCCTCTTTTTTTTTTTTTTTTTTTTTTTAATGAAATCCAGAAAAGCAAAACTAAACCGAAGTCAGTATACTTTTGCCAAGGTTAAAATGAATGTCTGGTGTTTTCTGTGGAGTGACACAGAGGGATTTACTGCTGTGCTCTGGAGCTCTGTTATCTCTCGAGGAGCCTCCTCAGTTGGAAATCCACACAGCTCCTCCAGTCATGTGTTGAGTCTGGTGCTGAGCTTTCTTTCCTCCGTACTGTTCTGCAGTGGAAAAGAAGACTGAGTGTTGTATAAGAACGTGACATGGTGTAGAGGGAAGAACATCGGATTTGACGCCTCCCATTCTGGGGTCCAAATCAAATGCCATCAGTGACTAGGTTTGTATTGGTAGGCATATCTCTCCACAGCTGAGTGTCGGCTAGCATACCAGATAATAGGGATAATAATGTCTGCAGCTCTTGTTATTTCTAGGAGTAAACGAGATCTCAAGTGAAAATGTGTCCTCTATATGAGTGAAACTTTAAATTGCACTTCATTCTCTTTTTAAGATCTTTAACGAGAACATCTATATATCACATGAATTCGTGTTTGTAAAATGCAAACTACACAGCCCATCATTTTTCTTTCATTACCTCACTGAAATTTATAAGTTTTACTTGGCAGTATCATGTCACACCTGTCAAAAAATGATAGCTGTAGGAAAACCTAACCACTTCCAAGATGAGTGTGTTTCAGAGTCAAGCAGATCTCAGCTTCTGGAAAATAGATGGAAGCCTGCTACACATTTTCCCCACTTTCTCTCCCCATTGATGATAAAGAAGCCAGCTACTGCCTGAAGGCAGTCATATACGATGTTGCCTCTATTTCCTGGGAGACGTGTATGACATAAATGGAAGCTAGTTTAGATATATCATATGTTGGGTGATTTTTGTATCCAAAGAGATAGGAATGAATTCTTGAGAGACTTATGGAGACTTCATTTTCATCACAATCTCATGATATAGTCAGAAAAATACAATGTTCCTTGATCCTACTCTCTGCTGTGGGAGGAAAATCAGCATCCAATTCACAGGCGTCACAGAATATTCTGAGGTGACATTTTCTTTGAAACTGGTAACACTATGACAGGCACCAATGAAGTGAAGTGATGGAAAAATAGCTGTACATCCATACGCATATACGTGCCTTGTCTGTAGCAATTGAAGAGTTAACAGATGTTAAAGCTACTCATTCAGAAAGGAGCCTTTCTAGAATCTTCCATCTGACACTTCACAGAATCTCTGCTGTTGTTAAATCCTACAGACGTTGTCACAGGAAAAAAAGATAGTGTCTGGTTTTTGATGGAGTGGTAAAACTTTGCTGTGTTGTTTGACAGAAACAGGATTTGTCGCTAATAATTTTACTAATGGCTTAACATGCCAGTTTCGAGGTGTTACACAGCTCAACTGGCCTATACAGTTCCTTTCAGGGAGGGCTCTGGTGGCGTCTACAATGAATAGGCCTGTTCCAAAGATACTAAAACATGGACCTTGGGATCTTGCTGGGAGCCATGGTAGTTTGTAACTGTATCTTTTTCAGGATTCGTCTGCAGCCAAAAACAGGGAAAGGACTATGTCTTGTTGAACCCCAATCCATCATTAAGTTCCTTGTAATCAGAAGATGAAGAAGTCTGAAATGCCTCCTCTTAGTATTAGCCAAAATAATGAAAGTCTAACAGATAAAGGTTAGTGCTGTAATCTCTGCCTTAAGGGTGGCTCCACATGAGATGAGATCATTTTGGCTCATGTGAGACCCAGTAATTCCATTTCCAGGCTATTTCAGCGATTCCTTGTATATTCTCTATTTTTGTTGCATAAACGTTAAAGAATGGTTAATGATGTATATTGCTTTTTGCAGGTGTCCCTTTCCATGAACTTAAAGGGGCCATATGACAGTTGAGCACGTTTAATAAACAGACTTTATATGGAAATAATTTTTTGATTTGTAGCGAGTTAAAGTTTATCTTAAGAAGTTCTGTTTTAGGTTTGCAAAACAAACGAATCATGAGGTGATTTAAGAGACCATGGTAATGATAATTTAAATAAAAACTCTAATGTAAACCTTCTGCGCCAATATTCATTCCCATTTCCTTCAGCTAAGAGGGATGTCTGGACTGTGTACCAGTCCAGAATAGGTTTAATAAGACAAAATATCTCTTTTTAAAATGATTTTGCTTACATTTGTGAAAGTGACAGCTTAAGAGGAGTCTCCTATAACTGACTTGAAAATAGAAGAGCAGCAGGTCCAATCACTTTTGATGGGCTATGCCATCCTGAGTCCATATCTGGAGTTTACAGGTTCATGATTGTTGAACTCCACGCTCTTCTTCTGTGACTTCTTAAGTTTATTTATATATTCCATTCCTACCAGTGCCCGGGTCGTTTATTACACCTATTAACGTCTCTCTCCGAAGAGACTCTGCCAGAATTCTTCAACAACTGTCTTCAAGTCTATTTCTTCTCTCCTTAGATTTAAGATCAAGGGTCTGCTGGCACCCAGTGCGTTGTGTCTGCTTTGCTGTTGGCCTGGTTATCTTTATCTGTGGATAAAAAAGACAGGCATGTGGGTTTCACCAGACTGGTCCACTTTGTGTGTTGAAATACCTTTCAGAAGTAGAAAACTCTCAATGTTTTTTATTTTATTTTTAGTCAACACCAGCTGGCACAGTCTTAGTATTGTATTCAGACACCTCCTGACTTGAATGGATAGTTTTCCATTCTTTAAGCTCTATAGTTTGCTCATGGGTTGAGCAAAATATTCTTTTGGTGTCATACTTTTGCTTTTCTTGAGAAAAACATAGACTGAAACTGTCACTCTATCCAGTCTTTGGTCATGAGTGCCTGCAGCTTATTTATTCAAACTCCTGTTTGTTCACATCCTTCTCTTTCTTAACATAATCTCAAATTTCTTTAATCACATTGGTTAGAATCATTTAATTAAGATATAATTTAAAACAGAATAAGTCTGTGCAATAGACTCTGTTACATGTTGGAGGTAATTTTAGAATTAAATCTACACAAGACCAACCTGACTGACTGAAAAAGGAGACACTCTTTAATGTGAAGCAAAATTTTAAAATTATTTTACTAAATTTAACTAATGCTATTTTAAGAAAACTATGTCAAGATATTTAAACTGGTCAAGCCAATAGGATTTTTTATAAACTCAGCTACTTTTTGAAAATTTTAAGCAGTAAAATTTAAATTTGTTGGCCAATACTCTGAAAAGATCCTGCTAATAGGATTATAGTCTTTGTTTTTGTCTCTGGGACAGTCCGTGTGCATCATTTATTTGAGTGAATTTAACAAAAATGTATACTCCAGTGGTTGAACTTGATAAAGCAGATAGATGCCAGACATAAGTGGGACTTTCACAATCAGGTATTGTGTGTAATTAGGGATTGTTTGAATTTAATCTTCTTCTTTATAGAAAAAAAGTCCAGTTATCAAAATAATCTGTAGTTTCAATAAGTGTTTCCCACAGGTTTTCATAAATGTTAAATGTTAAAATGTCAAAATGAGTTACTAAAGATAAGAAACTTAGAGAATACAATGCCATGTATTTTATTCCAAGTGTAGGTTCACTTGTCCTGTCCTGATCAGTGATTCAGACACCTCGCCCAAATACTAGTTTATGGGTCTCTTCTACTGTGGAATTTCATGACTACATAGCAACACAATTTATTAAAGGAGAAATGAGCTTGCACTGTGGCTTATATACTACATAGATAAAGGTTGTAGAAATCACAAAGCAGACATATAAGATCTATTTTCCATTCCAGCCTTTCTGGGGTGAGAGGTACAGTCATGGTCATGTAATAAAAATGATGAAAGACTATTGGGTAATAGAGACTATTGGTTGTTCACCAGTATTTGTTCTGTCTTTCTATAATATAGATTTGGAACTAAGGTAAACTAAAGCATAAAGCCTTTCTTAGAGCTTGGAATGCCCATGAGTCTAAATTCTTACTAAAGACTGAAGAACTTATATGTGACACTTCTGAACTTTACTAATGAGCTAAGAAATAGATGTGTGTCTGCAGCCTGGCTCCAGGTGCACAGAAGAGGAGCATGCCCCTGGGATAACAGAAAAGATGGCTCAAGGACCGTGTGTGCTAGAGACATGTCAGTCTGCAACGCTCTAGTTTTGGACTTAGTTGTTACATCATGGTAATCTTCATGCTGACCTCTCTTTGGCTACAAGGAACAGTTAACTCTTAGAATCCCTGTTTGTTCAAGGCACACTTTCTTCCTAAGCAGATCTTATGGTGGCTTACAAACTCTTCCCTATTGTACTTTTAATAGCTCCTTTGAAGTTCCAAGCCAGTCTTCTTTGCTCTGGCTTTAATTCTCCTTCCGGCTGTGTCTCCTATTTATAGAACCCTGATACAGCCTGTGGATGTTGCAATGATATCTCTCTTACAAGTCTGAGTGGTCCTCATTTCTTCTCCAAGCATCTTTCTTTCTGTGTTTGTTGAGCAGGCTCCATTCCCACTATGGTTCTGATAATTTTAATAGACATCTCCTTCTTCTCTCTCCCTCAAAGGGCAGACTCTTTAGAAAGTCTGCATTTGACACAGACTTTGTCTCCTGTAGTTGACATTCTTTAGTAACTTGGGACCAGATTCCTGGGGTCAGACTGGTGGTCCTGTGTCTTTCCTCTGTCCTCACCGTCAATTAAGGCCCCAACATGGTGCCTGAACAGGGTAGCAGTTGTGTTGTTCTCTGGGTTATGTAGACAAATCAACTTATAATCAACTCATATTGTTTTCAGTTAAACTCACTCGAAAGGTATCAACTGCCTCCTAGGTAATGAATAGTAATGCCAGCCTAACATTTCTCTCTTGAAGAAATTATTTGTCGTGTTTATATGTATTTTAAAGTTAAACAGGTGACTTTCTCAGTCATCCTGAACAATGGACTTCTGTTTGTATAGGAGGAAGCATGAAGCAGCAAAAAGAAAAGAAAATTAGATGTAAAAGTCAAGATCTAGGCTCTCCCTTAGCCTATCCACTTATTTACTGTCTAACCTGAACAAGTCAGTGAATAGTTATGAGTCTCTGCTTCCTTAGCTATAAAATTGCTATTAATAATATTTGTTACTCAGAATCATTGTACCTCATGAACTCATAGCCTAAATTCTGACCTGGATTTACAATTAGATCTTTTCAGTCAATCTTTTTCTGGTTGGTTTTTTAAAGACAAAATTATTTTTAGGTATAGAATAAAGTTGTATTTAGTCAATAGTTATTGCATTGCTTTTGTCTAAATTGAGATCAATGATTTTCTAATATAATGAACACTTCTGTACTTAATAAATCCTGTTGAAGTTTTCCTTAATTTTAGGAGTATTTTATTGTCAGATTTATTTGCCATTTTAATTTTATCTGTATATGAGTGAGTGTGTGTATGTGTGTGTATGGTGTATTGTATATATAATGCTCATTTTCATAGATGGATAATTTTTAAGAAGAAATTGCTTTGGATTTTCACTGAGTTTATTATAGCATCATCTGTTTTTATCTGGAACTTGATTTCTGCTTCCTAATTCCAACCAGGAACTTTGCAATCTCTGGATGGTTCAATAGGAATCAGTATAGACCTCAGGATAAAGGATTTTCCATTTTGCAAAGTGGACCTTCCCCCCCACCCCCAGTAGCTATACAAACTGAGCTACTGACTAAGGTGAGTTGATTTAGCTTCCTTAGCTTGAATCTACCGTGTTGTTCTCTTGAGAGGTACCTCCTAAGAACATACTGTACTGTACTAAGAGGTTTAGCAGGGAGGAAGCTGGCATTCAACACTTCTGTTGAGATCCTGTGGGGATCAATGATCTGATCCTGGCAGAAGTGAGTTATTGGCTCCATAATGTCTCAGGGAGCTGCTGGCTCCTGAAGTTTGGTGCAGCCTGCTTCTTCTCCAGGGAACAGGGATCCACTAAAACCAGAAGGAATGTAAGGAGCTGCCTCTTGTGGGAGGAGGAAGCTGGCCCTTTGAAAATTGCAAAACAGGTCAGCATTTCTTCCTTCCTTTTTGGTATTTAGGCCGAATGCTTAAGAATGATGTTGATAAAGGAGGCTTTCATTTTACATATATGGGTCCATGTTTGAAGGCCCACAAGTATGGCAATAACCCAACAGATGAAATAAGAGAGCTCTGGTCATAAGGTGTTCGCAAACTTAGATGACCTGTGCAGAAACAGAGATAGATCGTCTTAGCTTAAGAATAACATAGTCAAGGCATTAATTTTTTTACCAGATGAAAAACAGCTCTTATTTTCTGACTTGATAGTATACTTTTGTATAGAAAGATCAGACAAATGTGTAGATGTGAAGACGGAAGTAGAAGTGATCTCAATAAAATTATTCATTGTACATGTTTTTGTGAAAATCTAGAATATTTTTGTAAATATGCACATTAGACTTTTTAATAATATATACATGCATATATAATACAAAAATATGTACACATATGTATATAAATATTTATGTGTAGACTTACATACACACACACACACACACACACACACACACACACGGGGGACTATGCTCTCTTTTTCCACCCAGTTGAGAATCAGCGACTCAGTCAACCACTTTTAATTGTGGACAGTGTAAACTCTCAGTTTAAGAGAGTAAAAGTTAAAAAGCATTGTACATATCCGACTTTGTAATTAGAATTTATACTCAGTGACCTTTAGATCTTTCTCTGTTAATGAGTAGAGTTTCTCACACCCATTTTTAAGGCTGTGTGTTCATTTACTGTGTGGCTCTAACTTACTTGACCACTGTTCCACTGACGGACATTGTGGGTGTTTGTGTTTCCTTCTCTCTCTTATTAACCATACTTTGCAGGACATTCCTGTTTGCATGTCTGTGTGTGTATGTGTGTTTGAATCTTTATCTTCTTGGGAGATGCTATTGGAAGAAGGATGTCTAGGACACAGAGAAGACATTTAACATGGATGGGTATTGCTAAACCGCTTTCCAGAAAGGAACTGACACCATCGGTCAACACTCCCACCAACAATTTATGATTTATGCCCCAGAGGGCCTGTAATCTTTAAGGCTGTTATCAGTTCCCTGTGTGAAAAACAATTATTGTTTGCATTTCGTATTGATAATGCGGCTATGCTTTTGGCTAGAAGGTTGGCTCTGAAGTCTTACTATGTAAGTTCAAATCCTGGCTTTATCGTGTCACAGCTTTTTGGCCTTGTGCCAATGATTTAACCACGCAATGTCCCTGGTTACTCACCTGAAGATGGTGATACTAAGGTCATGGGATTGTGGTATCCCTAAGTGAGTAGGGATGCATAAATCTCTTAATTCCCTGATAAACTCGTGCTCAACAAATGTTAGCTGTTGGTATATTTTCGTGTTACATAGTATTTTACCCTTTCTTTAATTGTGTATTCAAACTCTTTGATATACTCTGTTAATGATGTTCATCTTTTGTTTGTTGATTTGGTAGGACTTTTAAAATAATGCTTATTATTAACTGCCTGTCATGCATGCTACAGTATTTTTTTGGTTTTCATTTTTTATATTGCATAAAATTTTGCCATTTAAATAATAGAATATACATATCTTTGAGATTTCTAACTGAAAAAAATCCTTCCTCATCCTAAAGATTATGCAAAAAAATCACCTATCGTCTTTGAGGAAGTTACTGATTTTATTTCTTACGTTTTAATCTTTGACCTATCTTGAATTGAATTGGATAACAGCAATGAAGAAGGGAGTGCACAGAAAATTTCCCCCTGCTTTTTTTTTTTATGGAAAGGTGCAGATGGTAATGAAGGCAGTGGAGGCAGGCAGGTAGGAAGAGAGAGGAGGAAGAAGCACTTTGTTTTTCATTTAGTTGTTCACACTGGTTGTTCCTCCTGGGCCTGGGACTCCAACCCAGAGGTATGAGACCTGCATCCCTAGGAGGCAATTGACCTAACCACTAGTCCACCAGGGTGCACCAGAAACTTTACTTTTTGAGGATAATAAGGTGACCAGTTTGAGCACTGCAAGGATGTATGAAATAGCAAAACTTCTAATTTTCCTTTGACAGGCAAATATAAATGTATCTTTTGGGAAATCTTGTTTATGATTTGGGGTAGGGTTTAATTTTTTAAAAAAGATCTATTTTGCACTTATGTTTCCTTTTCTTTGTCTCTTCTTTATGAAAAATATCTGCTCCTAGGACTTAAAATTGAACAGAATTTCTCCCCACCCTATCAGGATTTCACATAGAAATCATTTATTTTAAATGTTGACTTTTTACAAGATTAAAAATTTTCCTATAACATTTAGTACTGTGACCATTATTTGACCCATCAAAATGAATGGATTTTACTGCTGGTTCAAGATATCTTTGTGATTTTGACTCGTGCTATGCATTAGCCACTGTGATAGTGATGTTAATTTGTCAGCACATTGAGCAATGCTCATACAATAGAAAAGGATTCAGCTCCCTGAACTTGAACGACCTGTTTATGATGAGCATAAAGCAGGTGTCTCATAACAAGCCTCGGGCATCTCTCGTGTCCCACTGAAGATTCACTTGACCTTCGCTGCTTTCATGCCTGTCCTGGTTGCCGAGAAAAGGTCTACAAAGCCATTGCACTGCCCTGTGTGTGAGCGACTGGAAACGCCTTGCCTCAGCCCACAAGAGCGTTCTGTGATGTCTGCAGCTCGAGATGCTTGAACACACACGACCTCAAAGTGGGGGAGAGTTTGTGACCCAGGGCACAAACCTTGACCAATAGGGCACGTGAACTGGCAGGTAAGTGCTACCCTTTATCTGTCCAGTGGCTGACCTGAGGATACAGTACATTCTTTAAGTCTTTTCAGAAGGGTCCACTGATCTAGCAGCCAGTGTTACCCAGGAAGGCCAGCTCCGCACTGCACCGCGTTGGCCTCCCTCTTTCCCCGTCCACGCTGGCCCTTCCTTCCTGCTCCTATGAGCATAGACTTGGTCTCCAAATAGGCTTTTTGCGTTTCTTAGGCTGAGAAATTACAAAATTCTTTCTGGTCCTGTTCATATGGTAGTGTTGATAAATTATTTTCTTTAAAACTAATTTATCATGAGAGAATAGACTCGAAATAAAAAAACCTGCTGAAAATGACCATCAGAGATCTGCTTTTGATTGTTTTCTTTTAAAACTAATATATAGTCTACTATTTCATCCTCTGAAGGCATTATTTATTTTTAATTTAGCAAAAACTGACCTTCAGTGAACTCTGCAAAATGTATAGAGAACTGATTTGTCAATTAATCATTTGAAACTATAGTTTATTAGAATTAATAGTTATTTGTCTGCTTAGATTCATTTAAAATGTAACTTTGATCTAACAAATAACTATTGATAGTTCATCTAAAAATTACCATTGTAAAAGTAAAACCCAATGAATGAAGTCTTATGATTTATTCCTTTTCTCAATAAGCCATGGCTGGTTTGGAATAGCAGTTATAATCAGTGTTTGGGAAAATGTAAATAATCTGTGAAAGACATTGCATTCAAGTTCACAAGCTAATAATTGATGCAAAAAAGAGTTATAAATTGTGAAGCAGTGTATTAGTTTAAAAAGTCATAGGCTATGTAAAATCAGAAATAAACGTCTAAATTAGAACTATAGGCTTTGTGGTTAAAGAGTCGCTCCCCTGGTCTTTGCCACTAGATGTCACAGCAGCTCCTCCGGAGAACAAGCCAGAGTGGGGGCGGGAGGGCCTCTGATTTGCTCCTTTGAAGACCTGCCGCTCTGATGCCCTGAGGTGTCCTTCTGTCTCCTGTAAAACAGTCGTTTTACAAAATGCAGGTCTGTCCTCAGCTCCCTTTGGGTCTTCTTATGTGGCGCTTGCACAAAAGAAAAGATTGAAAAAACAGTTGAACACTAAAACAATTTCTGCTTTGGAGATAATGTCATTTAAAAGAACCAAAACAATCCTGTGAGCGTTGAACGTGAAAAGGAAAAAGGAAATTTCTGAAAACCCACTGGCTACTGCCAGACATTCTGGCACTGAAAAGAGGCAGTAACACGGCATATCGGTTCCCGGGAAATCCCTGTATGAGTGTAAAGACAGTGTTTCGTGAGACAGTAGTCAGGAACATGGGTTTTGCAGTCCCAGTGCTGGAATATGGTCTGGATCTTCCCCTTAATAGTTGTGTGATGTTGATCTTCTCGTTTATAAAGAGGAATTGATAATGTTTACTCAAGGGGTGTTTTATGGTTCAGATGGGATTGTGACTATAAAGCTCTTCAACAGAAGCCTGTATTATAAACATTCAGTAGATGGTCATTCTCATATGAAGATGGCATCTCATACCTAATGTTTTAAAGTGAAAATACTTCAAATGCAAAAAGAGGATACACTTTAGCCAATTTTCCAGGTGAGGATTTCCTCTTAGACGTGGTATAATACAAATGACAGCTCTGGTTGCTCTGCAGTAAGCCTTTTGGCCACATGAAGTTTTAGCTTTATGACAGTTTGGCCATCAGACAACTTTGTGTAGAAACGATAAAGTCATGAAAAAGAGACATTTATTAAAAAGAACATAATAAAACACTTTTCCCTTTATGCTAAAATTTCTTCATGAAAAGAAGTATGTTTTTGAGGTACACACTTGTGGTTCAGGCAGCTGAGATGCTGGTATGCAAACCATGTAAAACCCAAGGACCTGGGACTGGGGTGAGAGACCAAAGTGAATAACTAAATAATGATGTTTCTTTCCTTCCCTCTGTCCCTCCTTCCCTTCCTCCCTCCCTCCTTTTCTCCCTCTCTCCCTCCTTACCTCCCTTCCTTCCTACTCCCTTCCTTCCTTCCTCCTCCCTCTCTCCCTCTCTCTCTCTCTCTCACCTTCCCTCCCTCCCTTCCTCCTTCCCTCCCTTAAAATGCTTCAACCTCCTCCTCTCCAGTCCTTCCTTCCTCTCTTAAAAAAAAAGGAGGTATGTTTCCAAATACTTGGATGCATATGTGTAGCTGAGCTTTGCATTACGTTGTGAAGGTTCTTTCTACAGGTTGTTTGTAAGGGATGCTGCTATTTCTTATTCCGTGTAACATACCTAAATGGAAGTGCCTGGTGTCTCGACCACATTTAAATGTTCCATCACACACACCCTGTCCTTATATTTCACCAAACCTTCTAGAGAGATTCTCCAACACCAGAATTCTGTCAGCATCATGTTCTCTGTGATCAAATAGCAAAAAATGTCCACCATTTTCAAGAAACTTACACTCCTCAGGAGTCATGGAGCCATTTCTTTTTGGGGGACAAGGAGATTGATTCTTCTTTTGCTTCCAACTTCTGATATTATGTGCCCGGTTCCATAACCCTTAGAGAACAAGCTAGGGTATCTAAATTGGCTAACGAGTCGATCACTTAGGCTCCCTTTGTGAATGACTATTCTCCTCTTTTATATTTGCCACACCTTGGTGAACTTTGGGTTTGAGTGGTGGGAGGGGTGACTGATCAAGAAGAACTTGTGGACGGAGGTAGTATCATTTTCTAGCACAGTGTGCCATCTAGTTTTACACTCTCTTTTTTCACACTTCCAGTGAATCTCATTATCGCATTTACATTCTTTATTTTATTTTTTTCCTTATTGTATTTTTAAATGTAATACATTGATTTTATTATTATTTCTTTCATTTGCAAAGCAATATTTTAAGATACTGAACTTGCTTCTCCCTCCATGGGTATTTCACACCACCGAGTTCCAGTGTCCCCACCTCCTTGCTCCCTCTCTCCTTCCCTCCCGCATTTCCTCAGTACCTAACTGAAATTGAAACCGAGCTGTTAACCATTGTTTTATGGCAAAATTGCCTTGAGGCCAATAAATGAGTCCACAAAAATGCAGCAAAAAACTACCAGCAAATCCAGCAAACACGACAGACTGTGCCTCCTGAGGTTGAGGCTGTCGCGGATGTTGCAATAGAACCTGTGTGTGATTGTGTGGCCAGGAGGAGTGTGACACTGGAGAGAGTCCCACTAATGTCTGCAAGGCCAGTCCACTGTATCGTGATGTTTTTTTTCTTTTCCTTAAAGGAAAGGTGCAGCAGGAATGAAGGCGAGCAGGCAGGCAGGCAGGCCGCGAGAGAGAGGGAAGCACTTTATTTATTCCATCAGTTGTTTGCCATTGGTTGCTTTCCGGCTGGGGGGACGGGGGCGGGGGTGGGGTGGGGGGGCGGTGTTCTTGACTGGTTTTAGCTGCTGGACGGTTGTGGCGTGCCACGATGTTTTCTGATGGCAGTGGCAGTGTCCAGAAGGCGCCAGCCCACCTGTTTCCACTCACTCTGACACTGGAGCATTTAATGTGGAAAGGGCAGCAGGGCATAATCCCAAGACCCTGCCTCACATTCCAAGGTCTGAGCCAGAGACGCTCCCATGACACCTTCTTAATTTGCGTGGAAGGATGTGATCTCGGAGGTGCCCGGTGGGGCGGACATCTGTCTCTATCCAAAGCTTTTCCAGGCTGCTGCTGTGTGCACGCCCTAGGAAGTAGCTCATATTTATGTGTGCAGGCTAGGATAATGATCAGAAATGAGGACTTCAATCTTTTAAAAGCATTTCAGGACCTCATGTCAGCAAGGTCGTATTATTTCCGAGGGATGAAAGGCACCCACAGGAGGATGGATGTGGGTTGACTCTGGCAGGAAAGGCAAGATCAAGGGAGCGTGGTGGAGAGAGAGCCTTCACCATCCATTTGTGTGGCATTGTGGGCTTCAGGCGGATTTAACAGTTTGTTCTTCGCCTGCTTGCTACAGCTTTCAGAAAACTTGGGTGTAAAATCTGAACAAAGAGACTGAAGATGAGATTAAAAAAAAAAAGAGGACAGTCTAGTGAATAAAGGGATTTACTTCAATAACTCCCCAAATCCAACCACAAGTGAAATGATCATTTCAGATACTGTAAGGCAGAAAATGAATCAGCCACAGTACTAACGATTACAGTATGAGACAATGATTCATCTGAAAGGCAGCATAATTACTGTGAATATCAGATTGGATTTCAAAATGAGGAAAGAACATTTTAGGACTTTCTTGGCTAAGAAGAAACGTAACTGATTTATGAATAATGTGAGGGTCCAAGCTTATCTGGCAAGTAGATTGTATTTCATGTAGAAATGAGCTGAAAGGCATTTTTCGAATTGCTACGTGAAACCCAATATTCACATGCCAGGAAACCGAGGAGGGATGGTGGCTGGTGCCGGTGATGGATGGGCCTCAGCGCCAGGCCAGCCCGGGCGCCGCGAGCTCAGGGTGCTTTGGCCTCAAAACGTGAGAGGAGGCGACTGTTTCTTTATTCAGGTCTCAGAGCTCTTTAAAACAAACATTCGGTGTATTAGAAAGAACGGGCCCTCTCCTCCCCCAGGCTCCCCTGAGAAGGCTCCCTGTCTTGCTGTCTTGCTGTCTTGCTGCCGGGAGCCTCAGGGCCTCTTCCCAGGCCGATGCACATCGTCCACGTCTTCCGAGGTCAGGTCGCTGCTGCGCTCCTCGGAGCTGCCCGGCATCCTGAGTTTGAACACCTGCTGAGAAGTATTTTGCAAACACGAGAGCCAGGTCCTGTAGGTTCTTCTGCACTGGAGGGATTGCCGCGGAACTTCTGTTGCTGTTTGAGGCAGGATGGGGTGGCGGCTGAGGTCAGAGACCCAGGTGGAGTACCGGGCTTTGAACCTGGGTCCACCCACTGCTCGCCGTGTGAGCTTGTGCAGGTGACGTCACCTCGCCTGTACCTCAGATTCCTGTCCTGCAAAATGGGTGGCCCCTATCTCATCGGTCTGTTGTGGCGACTCTGTTAATGTTTGCCAAGTGCCTGACAGGGAGCTGTGCCAAAGACTAGTCCGACATTTGCTGTTTTCAATAACCCTGTGATGAAAGCGTGACAGAGAGAAAGAGAAATTTTTGCAGTTGAAAGAGAACTTAAGAGTTCATTTAGTTTAAATTCCTCTTTTCAAAGATTTAAAAACTGAAAAAGGACCAGGAGAAACAAATGATGAAAGAATGTTGTTGGAATGACCTGGTACCTCAGGTGCTAAGCCCCTGCTGGGATGCAGTCCTCATGAAGCCCAAGATCCGCGTTCGCAGCCTGAGGTCAGGGGGCACAACTGAAATGAATACCTAGCTAAATAAAATGCCTCTTCCTCCTCTCTCTTCCTTTCTGTCTGACTTCCTTTTGCTTAAACAAAATTCTGCAGGTTTTATTTCTTAATAAAGTAATACAACTGGCATCTACATATGGATTTCTTAAAATTCTGGCTGATTTTTTGCTACCACATTATTCTGATTTCTCCTATAAGGAAATGTAAGAAAGAGTTCTTAAATGATTTATTTCTTTTTAGTTTTAGAAAATACTTGCTGTGATAAATGTAATAGTACTCTTAAGAATTGGAACTGTATAATTCTGTAAAGACAGATTGATATTTTAAAGTAGTGGCTACAATTAGATTTAGTTGCATATAACAGCAAATCCCAAATAGCTTAAATAAGACAGAAATTTATTCCTCTTCCACATGAAGAAAACAGGAGAAGAAGGTAGAGCTCTCACTGAGGCGTCATGGTCTTCAGAACTGGGTTTCTTCCACATCCTATGTTACCATCCTATGGATAGCTTTCATGCTCGTGGTCACCTCTTAGTCCAAGAGGGCTGCTGGAGCTCGTCAACTCATGTCAACTGTCCAGAATGCAAGCAGGAGAAAGGGAGAAAGGACAAACAGATGTTTCCTAAATGAGTTAGTGTTTTCCCAACAGTCTTCTTGGAAGTCTCATATCATCCTCCATTTACATCTCATCATCCAGAACTTTGTCACATGCCATTTCTGGCTACCAAGGAGACTGCAAAGTACTTTCAAAAAATCATTATTAACATACACATATTTGAATACTACATAGCCTTTGAAAAAGATGAAATCTTATCATTTGGGACAATGTGGATGAACTAGAGGGGATGACGATTAGTGAAATACATCAGAAAGAGAAAGGCAAATATAGGGTGACCTCACTCATATGTGGAATATAAAGAAACTAAGCTAACAGACAAAACAAAAGCCAACCCTTGGTCATTGACAATAGAACTCAGTTACCAGTGAGGAGCGAGGAGGTACTTGGAAGCAAGTGGTGGGTCCAGCGAATAGTGGGGGAGGAGGACTTTTGGTAGTCGGTAAAGGGCAAGGTATGTTGTCATATATTTGACAAATGGTGAAGCTGCCCATGTAGGGTTTTTTTTTTTTTTTAATTATTATTTTGTAAATCGAAGTTACCTCAATACATATTTTAAAAAAGAAATTACCATTAAAATGTGGGCTCTCTTATTGAGAAAAGAGGGTAATGCACATGGGATGGGCATCTGCTACAGATAGGTTTAGTTTTTCCTACCCACTTTCCTCCTCACATTTCCTTTCCTCTTGCCTTGTTCTTGAACTACTGCACATCCACACAGGAGAAATTGAATGTTGTCTCTATGTATCAGGATCTGAATACAGGTCAATTTACTCTGCATTCAGAGGAAAAAGAGAAACCTATTATAAATTAACTGTAGTGTTTCCTGGAACTCAAA
Organism: Solenodon paradoxus; assembly: GCA_004363575.1. Classification (NCBI taxonomy): domain Eukaryota; kingdom Metazoa; phylum Chordata; class Mammalia; order Eulipotyphla; family Solenodontidae; genus Solenodon; species Solenodon paradoxus. Next base: position 118,978 of record RJWH01003321.1, on the reverse strand, counting down.
GATAGGAATGAAAGAATTCCTAAGAAGGCCAGGAACTGAGAATATGTTGGAAATACCAGTAGTGTTTTCTTTCAATTTTCTGTCACTACTACTGTCTACATATGATTCTTCTCCCTTTTTGAAGATCTGCTTCCTCTGTGCCCAAAGCCAACCTACCGATAAAGACAGACCTGAGATTTGTGTCTGTATCTCTTAACTCACATGCTCTACTGATAATTTACAAATTCTGTCCCTCCTCCTCTAACATGAGCAATACAATCTTTTCTCTTTACTGACTCACTGTCAGCTCCTGATCACCATGACCTTTGCTGGATATGAATACAGTAACTATTGGTGTGGACCAGAACCCTGTAACCTGACTTCCAAGAATACTTCCAGGGTTCATAGCACAACTTGGTCTTAGGTACTAAGCCATCCTCCCTTCTCAAATGTCTTAGGTCTCTGCTTGGTGTTTCATTTGGTTGATTTCTACCAACTGCCACATCATGCTGATGACTCCCTCATACTCATTTCCAGATCAGGCTGCCCTCTTGAGCTCCAGATACTAATTTTTTAATGAATATTGGTCACTTTTACTCGGGTATTTCTTAATATCCCCAGTACCTTCCAACTCAGCATATCCACGATCATATTTTGGATGCTGTACCTACCCAGCATCCAGGACTCTTCCTGCCCCTTCACTTCTGCTGCCACTAGCAGCCAAGTCCTACAGTACCTGTCACCTCCAGCTCTTATTTCTTATGGGCAATGCTGTAAGTCATACTCATGGCCTAGTCTTTGTACAATTGCAGCTGCCTCCTCAATCTCATCTCTGTGTTCAGGCTCATCTGTTCCATGCATTGTCTCATGAGTCATCTTTTCAATATGTAAATACAATTATGTTGCTTGCCTACATAAAATTCAGCAGCATTTCTCTCTCATCTGCAGAACAAGGGCCAAATTCTTTATTGTCCTCACAAGACTGTTAGTTCCCCGATGGTTTCATATCTAGGCCATTTTATCTCCCTTGAGAGTCCTCCACAGACTCGGGCCTCAGAGAATTCGGCAGTTCCCTAAGGTCAAAGGCAAAGTTCTTACTTCTGTGATATGGCACACATTCTTATTTTCCTTCACTCTAAATGCCCTTTCTCTACTCAGTCCTCCCACTGAAATTTCCTCCTCCCTGTATGTATTTCACTCAAGAACCAATTCTTCTCTGACGGTCTCCATGATCAGCATGCTTCCTCCTCCTTCTGTTCTTTCTTCCATGTTCCCTTCAAAAGTTCCTTTCTTTCCTTTGCTGGATCACAGAGCTCGCATATTTGAGAAGCCAGAGGAGCAGACTAAATCTGATGGTACCGATTGCCTCCCAAGCCCGGTGTGTCCTTATGTAGTGAAAGGACTTATTCAGGAACTGGCTGCCCAAATGAGAACCATGCTGCCCAGTGTCCCCTGGAGCGCATGTGGCCATGTGACCATGTCCTTTGCCAGTGCTTTGTGCCCTGCAGGTGTGTGCAATGTCTGTAAAATAAAGGACATACCCTCCCTCGCCCTCTCTCCTTCCCCTCTGATGACTGTGGGTACGATGAGCTGTGTCTGATTGTGCATTAGGGACAGCACCCGGGGCTGGCAGAGCAACAGGCAGACCAGGCACCAGCAGACCACTGGAGCGCTTACAGCTGGACTGTTGTGTGCCGAAGAGACGCGTCTTCATGGTGAACCCGGTGAGGATACTGGTATCCCAAACACACATCCAGCACCACTACAGGACTAAGGAAGGAGACCAGGAACTTAGCTTTATTCATCTTTTCATCCCAGACACCCAGCACAGAGCTGTAAGCACAACACATCATCAAAACACATTGTGTAGAGAAGACATAATGTTGTACATGGATGCAAGTTACAGCATTCGTGTGTGACAAAAAGTATTCTGATGGTATAGAAATGTCTTTTTTGAGATAAAGACTTAGATGATATTAATAAGTAGAAATACAGTTTACAAATGGTGTTTAGAGCTGATATTTTTGAAAACAATGCATATATACAAAGAAAATTGAGGACTACTCTGTATTTTAACTATAGATGGAGTTGAATGTTGGATATATGAGTGATTTCAAGTTACTTTTTTGTGATAACTTCTCTAGTTATTTTAATAACAAAAAAGAATGTATTCCTAATGTTGTATTGCCATTGCTCCAAATTGCGTTGTATACAGAATTCATGTGAAAATCATGACAGCTTAAAGTATAAAATAGGAATTATCTCATAAAAATCAATATTCTTAGTTTTCCTATAATTGACATACAGCTACTCAAATCCCCATGTTTTGTTGATGAGCACTACTCAGTGCGGCCAATTTAGGATAATTGGCACTTTCAGTTAAACTCTACATTTCTTTTGGGTAATATGTTAGAAAATTATGAATCTCTGATTCTGACTTGTGGAGTTGGGGTGACAGTGATTGCATTATGTTTCTTTCTGGTATTAGGAGCTGGCCAGCTGGTCTGCTGGGCTTCCTGTGTCCTCTAGGGCTTCCACTGAGGTGTGAGTCCTTTCTCCTGGCTTCTCTTCTTGATGCTAAATTTGTCAAGGCCTCCAGTTCTTATTTCTTCTGCAAGCCTTCTTGGACTTCTGATTCAGTCTTGTCTCCGCTCTAAGTTTGCTCGGAAGTCTTCGTTGCTGCCTTCACACCTCCCTGGTGTGCTGAGACCCCATGAAAGCCCTCAGGCCCACCTATCCAGGCACCTGCTTGAGCCACACCTACTTCAGCCTGGCTTCCAGTGGAGAGCGCCTCTACTCCGCTCTGTCGTGCTCTGATAATCAGGCGGTGACCCTTCTGTCCTGGGATTTCTTCAGACTCTTTTCAGATTGCTGTCAGTATATCCAGGGCTGCCTTCTTGTGCACTGTTATTCTTCCCAACATTATGACCCTAAGGAGATGGAGTGGACTTTTCTCAAAATGTAAACTTTGAAAAGCCACCTTTGATTCTTCTTTCTGACCCCCGGCCGATATATAATATTAGAGTTGAAAAGCTTCTCTTTCTTCACAATTAAGTTTTCCTTTCTTTAAGGTTTGCGGTGCAAACTCCTACACTTAGTCTTTCAGGCTGTGACTCTTTATATGTGAAACCAGCTTTTTGTAATTCAGGATAACTTTTTCTCTCTTAAAACTTCGTCCCTTGATTTTCAAGATAACTGTTTCTGAAACAATTTGAGAATAATAAGTGGGCTCAGAATCTCAGTTGACATCTTCAGCCTCATCTTCTCTTCTCTTGTAATAAGGAAGGTCAGTGCCAAAAAAGTGTTGCTAAGAAAACTGTTATTATAGCAAAATGTGCCCCGTTATATGGTTATAGCAGATTCATTCATGAGCATGAATCTTGTATTTTTATATAAAAAATAACCTGGTAGTCTGTTGTGTATGAAAGATATAAACTAAGTCCTATATCCTGCCTCACTATCTCCTTCCATAGCCAGACTGGAGAAGCAAAAGAAGAGCAGAGACAACACTATGAGGTTACCAAACTACCGTTTTCCTTCTCTTGGGCTCACAGAGGCCATACTTCCATTGTGTCTAGGTGAATGTCTCACTGGGCTCTGTGAATGGAAGGTGAGTGGGAGAGATGTAGGCCACTTCCAACCCGGACGTAAAAATACCCATGTGACCTTTCTTGCTCTCTGTGACCACACAGCAGAAAGGGAAGGACTTTGAGGCAATGGAAAGAGCCTGCATCCTGAGCTGACCGCTTAGAGGAGCTGTCCAAGAGATCGGATCTTCAGTTCTGGATTTTACATGAACAAAGAATAAGTTATTAGTCCACTGTGCTGTTGGAGGTTGGGCTTGTTTATTTCAAGCTAATGTTGAATAATACATTTAGAAAACTCAGGAACAGGAATCCAAGGATTAAGGGCTACAACCAGAGGAAAACAAGTGAGAGGAGAGAGGAAGGGAAACTGAAGCCAAGTAGTGTGGTCTCAGACTGAGTGCCATGCAATGGATGATCACAGGGAGTTCCTAGAGGTGTTAATAGCTGTTGGCATTTTAAGAACTGAGGCGGCTAATATTTAGTTGAAATATTTTTAGAATTTTATACTAAATATAGATGAGAGGATTTATAATGATTTTTCATGTGCGAAGCATAATAATAAAACAAACTCTTGTAAACTCACCACCCAGCGTAAGAACCAGAACATTAGTGTTTTTATTGACACTGCAATTGTATGGCTTAGTTTTAGAAACACAATAAAGAAAAGCAAGTCTCAGAAGATTATATACTAAATAATAAAATGTTTTATAAGGTTGAAAGAAACCCCCAAATAATAATGAACTCAAGGAGGCATCTGTGTTTAGTTTTTAAGTTACTAGGCCGAGCTCTTTTGCCCTAAACCTTCAGTAGAACTTTAAATTTTGTTAGTACCCTAGGATTAATATCTGGGTCATCTCAAAAGCGCACTAGAATAGGAAAAGTTACAGCATGCATTACAGTTAGAGAATTATGACAAAGCAGTAACAGAGTCAGAGGTGATTACGAGTGATTTAATCCACCCCCTCAACGTGAATCCTGGTGGATCTAGAGGGATGGACTCAGGATTTCCTACTACAAGTGGAAGAAAGATTCAAAGAAAGGACAGGTTGACCTAACTGTTTGGAGGACATGTGGACATCCCGGGAGCTGGCACCCAGGTTGCATGTGATGGATGTCAGTTCTCTTCAGTTTCGTGCTGTGACCACAATTAAAAAACAAAACAAAACATTACTTTTGCTTTTGATCTGTGTTCCTATAGAACTCACCTATATTTCTGAAAAGAGTGAAAGAAGAATAGTAATAACCTTTGAAAAATCCATATTTGATAGAGTTAACCATTATTTAACTAATTAATTAATTAAGATAAAATGCATTGTGTGTGTACTGGATTGCAGTCACTGTGAGATGACTTTAGCTCTTTCTTCTCTTCATTCTGGCCTAGATTTAAGGCCTTGATGTAAGCAGTGCTGACCAACAACTGTTGTGTTTCTCTTTCATATTGACAATGTGTTGACGAGGAGCTGGGAAAATGTGGGCTGCCATAGTGAGGTCTTTGTCAGAATTTTAGAATGAATGGCAGTCACTCTTCCAAACACAGAGTGGCTTGTCATGTAGTAGCCAGGATACACTGACAGCCTTTCCAGAAAATCGGCAGCTCTGGTGTCACCCAGGGTTTCTTGGATCACCCTGACCTTACCTGTAGAAGGGCCCTTTTATAATCCAAGAGACGAGGGTTCAGGCAGGTCTAGGTGATCTTTATCTTCATCATACAGGCGCCTAACATGATGTCAAGTTCATGGAATTGCAATGAATGGACAAACTAATTGGTGAACCCATTTTTCCCTGTGTTATCTTGGGTACATTATGTCATTTTTTCGAGTCTGTTTCTATATCTGTTAAGTGAAGGACTGTGATATTGGGCACTAATACTGGTCATCGAGCATTTTGTCAAGCCTGAAATAAATAATAGATAGGAATAAACTCTGTCCATTCTAAAGTCCTCTACAAATATAAGGAATTCAAGATGAGGGAGGACTGCACTGAGGGACACATGAGATGGATGATCCGCCTTTAGAAATCATTCTTATGTCTAATTTCTTGTTCATTCATTCAATATTTGTGAAGCATTGTGATACCCAGTGTTGTTCTAGGCACTTGAGGTACATCTGTTTTTAAAAAGGTAGCCACGGATCCATTTCTGTGAGTCATCTCAGTGTCTTCTTAGCTTGGATTTAACTCTAGAAAATGGTCATGGATTTCTGAAAGTTTGACATAAATCTAAGGATTTGTGTGTGTGTGTGTAGAGAAACAATATGAAATATTTAACCAAACCAATAGAATTAATTTTAGAAATATCTGATTAAATTTGTTGTCCTCTCATTAATGTAGCTTTTCCAAAGTATTTTACTAGTGTGAAAATTTTCCGAATCCCTTCTCTTATCAAGAAAGTTAAAGAAAAGCTGATAGGGGTCAGATGCACCTTTGAGATGTATATTTTGTGTAATCCTCCCTAGGATGAGTGAATAGGTGATTGATGATTCTGATGCAAAGGCTGAGGCATGCCAAAGAAAACTCATAGTGGGACCTGATTTTAAATCTAATTCGATTTTAGATAATATTTTAACCAAAACATTCCCTTTGTCTTTCAGTTACTTGACAGATTTACTGACTGAGAACTTTAAATGACATGTGGAGTCTGACTTAAGGACACTTTAGTGATAGCTTCTCTACTCTGTTACAATTTCCTGTGAATTCCCCTCAAACCTTCGCTCAGCAGATGTCCTGGTCTTTGAGGTTGACCCAGACTCTTGCCAAATCCCATGTGCTCTAGTTGTGGAGAATCATGGTCCTTTGCTTTTGTCCACATTCTCTGGAAAAGGACATCTGGAATCATGCTTCTGTAGGCAATGATGGGATGTGCTATACTTTGTTCTAAATCAATTTGCCTTTTCCACACCCAATTATATTGGCAAGCAGCATTCATAGAATTCCATAATTTCCCGGTCTGTAAGTTCTTTTTAAACCAGTCTTCTAGAAGGAAAAGTCTTTTGAATAGGAGTCAGAGTCTGATGAGCCCTTTTAACTTTAGCCAGATATATGATAAAGGTATTAGGAAAACTCCCTTCTCTGTCCTAACCCGACTTACTGATAAAAGTTGCTTAGCATGTTACTACATAGGTGTACCTTTTACTAAGGTGTGTATAGAGATTTTAGATGTCTGGAACCAACCTAAAATTTTTCTTGACTTCATCTAATGTAAGTATCCTTTCCTTTTACTGATACAGTAATTTTAACAGAATAGCAGGCAGATTTGTGGTTCCTATGATCTCTGCTTCCTGGGTTTCTTGCCTCTGTGTCATCCCTGGCCCTCCACAGACCTGTGACTTGCTTCATGTGGATGCGGGCAAAGGTGATAGGCTGTGCATGGTTATGTTGCATACAATTATTATGCCTGCCTGGAGGAGACTCTTACTTTTTGACTTTGATGAAGCAAGGGGCCATGTTGTGAGCTTCCTGTGTAGAGGATTGCATGGTGGGTGCCTGTGCAGAGGGTCACGTGGTGGGCATCTGTGCAGAGGGTCGCGTGGTAGGCGCCTGTGCAGAGGGTCGCGTGGTGGGCGCTTGTGCAGTGGATTGTGTGGTAAGAGCTGGAGAATAGCCTCTGACTGACAGTGAGAAAGACACAGAGGCTCTTGATCCAACAACTTGCAAGGTGTCAAATACCTCCAGCAACCATGTGAGCTCAGACTTAGTCAAACCAGATGAGACTGCAGCCCTGACTGATACCTTTATAGTAGCCTATGAGACTCTAAGCAGAGGACTCAGCTAAGGTGACTCACAGAACAGTGTGATAATAAATGTGTGTTGTTTTAAGCTGCCAAGTTTGTGGTAAATTGTTACATAGCAATAGATAACTATTTTAGAGACTTAAACATTGAGACTGGCAATGATTTGACAGATCTTCGAGCCCAGGAATCTGGATTGGAAGAATTTTTGCCTAGAAGTCATCTAACCAAGAGGATATTTATAAATCATTGAAGAAATTGTGGGTAAACTACCTTAAACTGTATAAAAGTACTTTAAAATAGCTATCTGATAGTACTAAAAGATAGCCTGTGATAAGTATAAAAGGAATTTTCCCTACTTCTTACAGCAGTAGAGAAGGTATAAGCCAGGAGGAATTTTACTAGGCCTCAAATAATGGTTTAGAAATGGCTTAAGTGGGAGGACTGTGTATTTCAGGTAGAATAACTAGCATAAGCAAATGTGAAAGAGGGAGCATTGTTTAGAATGTATTTGAGAGAAAACCAAAATTTCTGGATGACCCAGAAGTTTCAGGAATGGACACAGTGTGAGAAGATAGAGGTTAATGGATACAGAATCATTTTGTGGAACCATGAATGGAAGACAAGATGCCTAGACACCGTCCTTGGAACCTGCCCTCTCCTCCCCTTCCCTACCTCATCCCAAGTAACTCTGCCTTCATCTGTTTTGCCCATGGGACTTTTTCAAATGTTTTGTTTGAACAAAAGTTTTTAAAGCTGAAGACAAAATGTGAATTAATTTTTTTTGAAAAGTGGAGCCTTTTGAGTCTTTTCCCCAGAAGTTATTAAGTTTCTATTGTATAATTCACCTGTCTGTCGCATTCAGGTGAGATTAAAGGAGGAATAAATGGAAGTTATGGGGACTAGTGAGAAGGGTATCGACGTTATTTACCCTCTGAAATGGACTCATTGATGTAGGCTAAACAGGATCTTAGAACAGGATTCAGAGATTTAGTAGTGCTTAACCCAGAGCTTTGTACACTTGAGACTTGCAGTAAATATATGTTGACTTGTAGGGATTTAACAATAGGACTCAGATCCAGACAAAACACAATTGCTAGAGAAAAATTTGTGGATTAACCACATTGCAAAAAAACAGTAACACATACTTAAGAGGGAGGGGAAGATAAATGGAATAACTTTCAGATAAAAAGAGATAGTCATTAATCTTTATGTTGAAAATGTCATTAGAAATTTGGTATTTTTTCATCGTCTTAAGAAAGAACAAGTTATTTTGCTATATGGGTTTATTAAATGGAATTTTTGCAATAAACCATGCAATCTTTGACTTAATTGACTAAGTAAAATCTGCAAAATTCTGTAGGATATATGTTATTTTGGAGGTTAAAGGGGACTAAATTATGCTTATTTGAGGAGTTTTCCAATACTCATTGAGGCCAAGGTTAAAAGGCTTTATTTCTTTTTTTCTAGAAACAGGGCAATTACAGAATCAATAATCTTCACTAAACTGTAGCAATCAATTCTTCTTCTTCCTTTTTCAAGAGGAAATGATTTTTGTGACTTAAAAAGTTGTCTCTTAAAAATAAAAGTATATTTTCTGGGAAGTTTCAGTATAAATAATAAGTATTTAAAATAAAAATCTCTTTAGTTTTCTTAAGTATACTAGTTCTTTCCAAAGGAATCTAGAGTACTTAGGAATTACATTTACTTATTTACTTTTGTATCCAATTAATAACATTAACTTTACAAGTAAATATCAGCTTCTTGAAAATACTTTTATTTTTCATGATACTTGGAATAACGTTCAGGTCATAATGATAGTTCAATGCATTCAGCTGACAGATGTCAGACAACAGAAATAGATGTCAATTATGGTTACAGTAATTTCTCCTTATTGAGGAAAATAGTCAAATATATTTCTTCATTATTACCTTTTCATTCAAATTTTCAGTTGATTTATTCTCAAACATTTTTAAAAAATACATCTCAGAAATAATCAGAAGAATATCGATCACACAGTACATTTTCTCCTGTGTTCTTTCTCTTAAGGTATTTGCAGAAAAAGTCTATGACTGCATAGCTATTCCAAGTTTTTGATTTGGGGTGACCCCTGGCCTATTTCTTCTTAATAGTGATTGCTTCTTCCAAGAGGCTGAGAATTTTAAAATCTCACTAACCGGGAGATAGAAAAATGATAAATATACAGTGCTATATTCTGTGTCCACTCCTATGTGAAAAAAAAGAATCTACCTAAAATATGTGATTTTCTTCTTTTAAAAAATAACTTCTAAAGTATAGTTTCCTTTTCTAAAAATAACACACTTGCAATAGTAATAAAGGAAAATGATGAAATGCTGGAAAGACTGGCTTACCTCAAAGAGAAGGAAGATCAGGTATTTGAACCAAATGACATAATTTTTTGATGGCTAGCTGTATATGACTATGTGTGCAGAGATGCACATGCAGGGATTGCTGCTGAGTGCTATTCTGGTTCATAACACATTCTCTTTTCATCACAGCACCTCATAATAGTCTCCTAGAACTGGGTGTTCATTGTTACAGGGACTTCGCTTGCAGTGTGGGAAGTTGATCTGCACTTCAGCAAATGGATAGTAATGAACCATCCTGAAGCTAATGAATACTGTAGAAATCTCAAAGTGACCGAAGACAAAAAATATTAATTAAGGTCTGATGGTGATGGGCGAGAAATCCAGGGTTGTGTGGCTTTGCCTCAGGGAACAGACCATTCCCTTCCACAGGGGGATGGGAAAACCAGACACTTTGCTCTTTAGCGAACTCTTAGAAAAGGAACCTTGGAGAAGATCCAGAAATGAGAACGACTGGCGATAAAAAGAACCAAAGAATTGATTTGTGAGCAGAGATTAAGGCAGTTACATGTGTTCAGTTAAGTGAAGATCAAGTGTGCCCTGACAACACTGCACACATTTGCTAACACAAGTGCAGAGAGGACACACTTAGCATACTTTGTCTGTGGTTATGAAGAAGATGGTTTTCCAGAAAAGCAAACTCCAAGGAACTTGTTAGAAGATACATCTCAATATCATGTTCCATGGAAATATTAGTATTGACAGAGCTATAAATGTAAAAATGATTTTATAAAATGACTAGGAGATTGTAAACGCTTCTTGAAGTTAAAATTAAATTTATATAGAATTTTTATAAATCCTTATTCTTACCAGACAGGAACTGTTAGAAATGATCAGAGAGCATTTAATTATAGTTAACAAACAAAACAGACAGACAACATCTCTCAGACCTCAGTTATCAAATTTTTGATCTCAGGATCTCTTTATGCTTTTAAAAAGTATTAGAGCTGTCAACTTATTTACATGGGTTATAGTGATTGATACTCACCACATTAGAAATTAAACTGAAGACCGTGTTCTTATGTTTATTTATTCATTAAAATAATTGTAAAAACTCATTAGATGCTAATTGAATATATTTTTAATGAAAAATGACTAGAGGAGAAAAGTGGCATTTTTTTTACATTTTTTTCAAGTTTCTTTAATGCCTGGCTTAATAGAAGACAGCTGAAATTCTATATATATATTCACTATTGTGAGGTCTTGTGTTAGGTAAAGTTTGTGTAGAAAGTTCATCCTTACAAAGGTAAGTAGTTGGCAAAAGGGAGTATGTGAATTGTTTTTTTTATGTAATTGTGGATATTCCTTTTAAATATTCACAACTTGACAAGTTGTAGTTTTCTGCAGCTTACTTTCAACGTGGAACCTAATACCATCCCTTTTAGTAGTCTGCTACATCAAAATTTATTCATCTGTCTTGCACTTTCAATGGATCTTTTATGCTTTTGTAACATTATGCACTGGTCATTTGAAAATACTTGTTCTCTTAGTTTTTCAGATCTTTAAACTTCTAAAGTTTAACCCATTTTATTATACAATATCAAAAATGCATATTTGTTAATATTATCACTGATTTTAACAGGAAGTCTTTATGATTTGGAAGTCCATCAAGCTCCTAATGGTAGATACAAGGTTTTCAAAATTCAAAATTTTCCCCAAAGCTGAAATTTTATCATTGGCCACTCCTAGCCAGTTGTTGCTCTTGAAGCAACAAATTTACTTTATTCATTTCAAATCCAGTCTAACCTGCCATAATGTGTTAGTCATACTTTAAGAAGTAAAAGTAATGTCCCATGGAAATAGTTCAGCTCACAAGTCAGTCACATGCAATTCTCCAAGTCACTGCCCTTTAGCATGGAACCAAAGTGCTTTTGTCACTCTTCCCATTTCATCACATGGAATATTAAAAGGCATGTATTCACAGCCAGGGTTAGTAAAATGAACATATTTAATGGTGTCATCATGAACACTCTTAGATGAGATTGGTGCCACTGCTCTAATTCATGCCGAAACACCAGCAGTTGTACTCATCATCCGTGTAAATGTCAATACAGTGAAAAGAACAAGTATGTTAGCATATTTCTGACAACAGTGTGACTTCGTGCACTCCCAGGATGTGTCTCAGGGACCTTGAATGTTGAAAAGCAGGGATTTTGATCATGACTTATTAGGATTTAAGAGTGAGACTGCCACTTCCCTTTTCAACCGTGAGTCTCTGAATCCAGGTCTCATTTCTATGTGAAGAATAATATTTCATATTGGACACTGGTTCAGAATGCACACCATACTCCAGAGCACCTCATACTTCTCACAACAGAGGATGTACCTGAGTCTCCAATAGCCATTTCGATCACTAAATCACTAAGCAAGTCCTGGGTTGGGTGGGATGTGTAAATGTCTCCAGTTCCCTTTAGGAGAAGGCAGATTTAGAGAATGAGCTGGTGATGCAATCATAGACTCTTCTCTTCTTCCTCCTGCCTATTACAGGCATCCCTTTCTTTTGAAAGGCTCTGAGCTGGAAATTGAATTAAAGCTGATAATTGGATGAATGGCCAAGACTTTCCAGAGTGGTTGTGTAAATCAATATTCTGTGCATCAGACTTAGAAACTGTTTTTCTTTTTATAGTTCTGCAGATGTAGTTGGATTGTTCATCTTTTTCAGCCCTAATGATTCAATAAGGTGTAGAGTTTACTTTCACCAAAATTGAGAAATGCATCCTAAAGTACCGTAATCCGTGTCTTCTCTAGACTTGAGCTGAAGATGGGAGAGGCTGCCTTCAAGATGGGTGTCCTGATTTCAGTGAGGATCTTGGGGTCAAGGGACAGCAAGGCCCAGTTTGACCAGTTATTTAACAGCAAAGAAGACATTGTGGTTGTCAGTAAGTTCATAATTAAATGGTTGCCAGGAAGTTTTGACTGCAGAGGTCTTTGACTTTCCCTCCTCATTCTTTAGGACACTTCCGAAAGTCTCCTTCATCATTACAGTATCTTTAAAAGCCTTTTATTTTTGTTCATCCTCCTCAGATGCTTTTACAGTTTTTCACTTTTTGTTTAAAAAAAATGTTGCAATTCAAATTTGGGAATAAATATCCCTCCTTAATGTTTTGCAGGAGTAGAAAGGGTACATTTTATCAAAGTAGATTTATATATAAAAATCATGTAAACAGACTGTAGAAAAGATGTAATACTTCAGCCAAGAGGTGAAATTGAGATTACTCAGAGTCGAATGTCAGAAATAATTTGACTTGTGAATGTGAGCTATGAACTCAGAGACTTTCCCTCCCACAGTGTAGTCATTGGTTACCGATGTCTCAGATGAAGATCCCCAAATATTTTTTCCATAAAGGAAATATTTTAGGCTTTGTAGGCATACGGTTTCAATGGCAGCTACTCAACTCTGCAGATATATGAAAAAAATCATAGACAACCTACAAATGGTGTATGTTGGTGTCTTAATAAAACTTTATTTACAAAAGCAGTGGGCTATAGTTTGCTGACCCTTGTTCTAAGCTCATGTTTTATGTTAACATCTACCAGGTTCTAACCTGTCTTTTCATAAATCACATCTAGTTATTCACTATTGCCTTCTTATTGTTTCAATTTTGATTTCCTAATCTCTCACCACTGAAACTTTTCTTATTAACATTGCTAAGTAGCTCTTATATTGATATTATTTACTGGATCAATCCAATAACCTCTTTTTGGTTTGGAATCTTCCCCTGTCTTGATATCCTAACAGTTTTAACAGGGAATATTCAAAGGGTCAGAGTGGAGACTTGGATCTCGGCCTCTTACCAACACATGCTGATCTCTTTGTAAGAGAGTGTTAGAGAAGCTAACAGATGTACTTAGGACTGTATGATGTGAGTCACTGGTCTCTAGCCTCCTGGGGTCAGCTAGGATATTTGACTTAGGAGAAATTCATATTACCTGGGGGCCCATAACTAGTGGGTACAGGGACTATTTAAGTTACTTTGAGAATATTCCTGAAGATTCCAGAAAATATGCAAAGGGACATTGGATTGGCAAGATGGTAATCTCCTGACAAGGGAGTAAAGATGAGGCTAAGTGGGCCATGCCACACTCTCCTGGGAGGTAGAGAGTGAGGAGCTGGGAAAGCCAACAAAGTCTTTGAGTATAAACATGTTAATAAATCTCGTTTCAATCCCACAGTGAAATGCAACTGACTTAAATGAAGATTTCAACAAAGTACTGCCTTAATTCCTAAGTAAAATTTGACTACTGACTTAACATAATTTAGAATATAAAATGCACTGTAGGTGTGGTAATTTATTGAATTATTCAAAAGACAATTAAATGAGCACTCGACAAGAATATAATGTGATTTTTGCCAACTTCAGTTCCCTTTTTCGTCAGTAAAATCATACAATTTAGCATGATCTGGATAGCCTATTGCAAATTCAAAGGAAAACGAGTTAATGTAAGTTTCTGTTTTCTTTTCTCTCTTGATTGATTTTCCCAACCCACCGCCCATCTTTAATGCACATAATGCACGTGGTGGTAAAAGGAACTGTCGAGAACAATTCGATCAACTTAAAAATCCCCAGCAGAAAGTATCTGCCACATGGTTTGTAAAGCTTGTGGCTTCAACCGAAGTAAGTGTAAAATGAAAACAGAAGTCCTTGATCTTTTTACCGATGATTCCCTACCCCATGACTATACGAATTGCTGAAGCGGGTGTTCGGATTTCTATCTTCCAGGCATATTGAGTTAATTTTCCTGGCATTTTGCTGGTTGTTCCACTGCCTTCTCATTTGAAATGGAAACTCAGAAAATGATATTTGCTTCCCTGTTGAGAATGCATTGCAGCATGTCATCCATTTTGTGATCCATCACGTCATGGCTCTTTTCCACAGAGTCCTCTCTCAGGAAATCTCCCTGAAGATGCTTCCAGGGGCCAGTCATGGCTGCCTTGTTTTCATGCACTGGAAACAAAGACAGAAGAAGAGCACAGTCCTAGGCAATTCTTTGATTATGAGACAATGGTGTTTAGATGGGAAACAAAGTTGACTCTTGCATTTGTTTATTTCTTCATTGACAAATATTATTAAATATTTGCCACAGGGGACATACCACAAGGTGATGGGAATGGGAAGAGATCATACCGACTTCTGATGCAATCCTTGTCTTCTGAGACCCAGAGAATTTTTGAGCTTGAATGTATGATCTGAACAACAAATTTCAATTTTGAAGGACAATAACTTACCTTTTTTTTCTGTTTCTCTTCCCACTTCAGTAGTTTTTCCTGGCCCACCACTGACCTATCTTTACAGCACAAAAGGCACATGAGGTCAAAGGAAATAGTTAAACTGGAAACCTCCTTCAGCCTTGTCATGAGAGATAAGAAATCATAACTCAAAGCTTTTAGATAACATGTTACATGACTTTAGTTACATGACTGTTGTCTGAATCTAGGAACTCACATTCTAATTACTTAAAAATAACTGTACAGAAACTGGAATTTAGGATAGATTATTCATTAAATCACTTAGGATCTGAGAATTAATGAAATGTTGAACTTCATTATTTCTTTCGAAAGATATTGGTGAAATGAATTGTTCTCTGCACACAGAGGTAAAACATATTAGTATTATGTATGCTCTACTGGTCATCCTTTCCTGCCTACTAAATCCTGGTAAGTAATAAATGATATCATTTATTATGATGTATGAAACTATTCATAAACAGCTAAACAGAATTATTTGGTGTAACACAGGTAATAGGGCTAAGTGAAATCTATCTCTCTCCTTTCCCTCTTCTCCCCTCCTCACCCTTCCTCTCCTTCCCCCTCCTCTCCCCTCCCCTCATCTTCTCTCTCCTCCCCTCCTCTCCTCTCCCCTCCTCTCCTTTCCCTTCCCCTCCCATCCTCTTGCTTCTTCTCCTCTCTCCTCTCCCTTCTCCTCTCCTCTCCTCCCTTCCTCTCCCTTCTTTCCCCTCCCCTCTCTCCCCTCCCTGCCTCTCCTCCCCTCTATCAATATGAGCTTCATTGATATAGGATATTTTTACTGGTAATGCAGTCTTACTGGAAGTTTTCATTATACCGACCAGTTACAGAGTGTCCACTGCCAAGTGCTTTAGGCACAACCTCTTTTAAACATCACAAGAGAAGGCATCATTATTCATTTTTTTAAACGAGAACATTGTGCCTTAGAGAGACAAGAGCTCAGAGAGGCCATACAACTTGCTCATCGTCACCTACCTCACAAATGTCAGTGACAAGCATTCAGTGCCAAGGTCTGACTAGGCAGCTTGCACATTGTCTGCAGTCCATCCCACCATTATTCATTCCTTCTCTCATTTCAGTAAGATTTCAAGGCAGTTTGATAAAGAGAATCTCACAAAACATGGTGTTTGTGGGGGCGAATGATAAATAATCAAATGTTCATAGGGAGCTCAGAGTGAGGAGCCCCAGAATATTTTAGAGGCGCTTCTAATGCTTCCATGTTCACGGAGTGAGCCGACAAGTCTAGTTTGATCTCAGTTCTTGCCAGGTGGCTAGGAAAGAATGTTAATTTCCCTTGTTCCTTGTGACAGTTTCTTTTGTCTCCTAGTGACATTCAGGCTGATAATCTTTATGGACTGATTTATTTTTGTATTCTTTGCAATCTTGCTCTTGAGCCTGTTCAAAACATGGAAATATGCAGACAGCTGATCTGAAATAGGAAGGCCCAAGATAAAGGGTGAACTGAGTAAAGATAGCACTCACTGAAAGTCAGTGACACTAGAAGACTTTTTCCCACCTCCATGGACATGTGCGAATGACAGGGTGGTCCCTTGATCAAGCTGGAACCCATGAGAACTTGAAGGTTTAATCCAGCTCAGTAACTGAATCTTACCATTGTCAGCAGTGGTCTCCCATCGCTGAAGGACAAGAATAGATCTCACCTCTCTTTTGGTGCCTCAGTTTCCTTATCTGTAAACTGGAAATCATAGTAGCTGTAGCTCCATTGAAACGCATGTGTGTGTTGGTATGTCCTGATGAAGCAGCAGTTACGTCGATTGCCTCATATCTCTGGGTTCAAGTCCCAGGTCCAGGGTAAACAAGCAGTGTGAACAACTACATCAAAATTAAAAAAAAAAAAATGCTTTTTTTTCTCTCTTCCTCCTTGCCTGCCTAGTAGTCTTCATTCCTGCCTGCGCCTTTCCTTAAGAAAAAAAAGAATGTGTATTCTGCTGAGAAATAGGAAGTGTTTAAGAACATAAAGTGGTAAAATATAGCTGTTTGAGAACCTCTAGATACATCAAGGTTAAATGATGTACTGCATAGTCTCTTGTTCACTCTCTGTCATTCATGTATGAGAGAAGGCAGGGATTTGAACAAGAATGACTTGGAAAACAAACTAGCCATAGAGGCCTGATCCTGTTGCTGTGTCCTATCAGGTGAAATTGATCTTGATCGATATTGAGCAGGTTAACCTGTTATTGATTCTGAGAAGTTTTCTCTAGAAAGCTGTCAGGAAAAGGACTTACTATCTATAAGACAAGGGTGTCAGGGAAAGAAGTCACTGAAAGTTGGTGCAAGCTCCCTGTTTCTGTGTGTCCTCCTTCATGCTCTGAAGCGTCAGTCCACATTGTCAGGGAGGAGGGTGAGACATCTTCCAGAAAAAAGAGGCAGATCTACATAATTAATGTGAGCATTGTCTTATTTTCCACTTTACAAATACTGTGTTTTTGTTTTTATATGTATTATATAAATCTCTCTCTCTCTCTCTCTCTCTCTCTCTCTCTCTCTCTCTCTCTCTCTCTCTCTCGTCAGAAAATACCATGAAAGTATAAAACTAACAGCAGAGGAGGTAGATGGAGAGAACAAAGCACATGAAGATGTGACTCAGTTGAACTTATTTGCAGTCATTTCTTGTGAACATGATCAGGGGGATACTTTATTGAGTTAGTAATTCCAGAAGTTCAGCCTCGCCGCTCAGCCCCACCCGCTGTTTGCTCTGGACCAGCCGCATAGGGTCACGCCTCGCTCTTCAGTGAAGTGATGCACACTGGCCTGGGTGGCGGAAGTAGATGTGGCCCTTGCTGCTGACCTAGTTGCCAAGGCCTGATGGTGGACAGTGGCGTCAGAGTGACGTCTTCACTGCTGAGATTCTTCTGGGCCCCTTTTGAATCCTTTTTAGGAGCGTTTGTGTCCCGTGGTTTCTTGCGGTTGGGGCGCATCTGGACTGGGGGCGACTGGCAGCATCTTAAAGATACCGGCAGCCCCATCCCCAGTAAGGCGTGCAGGACCTTTCCCTGCAAGTCTTGCTGCTTCACTGGCTGACTTTAGGCTGAAGTCCTTTGTTCTATCCCAGTTTGCTTTCCGGATTTCTGAAAAGGAGCTTCCTAAAGCCTCACACTTGTGAAGCCCTTGAGACACACCGAGTTGGAGGCCCTACTGAATTGCAAAGTCCTCAATACCGTGTCTAGGTCTCCGTGGCTGCCCGCTCTGGGCTGCCCCCAGATTTGAGGTGGCGGCATGCCCGGGACAGAGGCAGATCTTCAGGGGGTCTGGGTTAGTCCTGGGGGCCGTAGCAGAGTGTGGGCAGATGGAGACCAGTGTTTCCCGGGATGCTTTCTTCTGAATTTTTCTCCTGGGCAGAGGTGCCTGCCCCTGTCATTTTAATGCAGATTTTCGAATTCTTGGTAGAATTGTGTTTGTTCACTCTCCAGTCAAATGGGGGTGGTGCTGGGGTTGAGGGTGTGCCTGTGAGACACACCCTCCTTGTCTCTCCACTGGTCCTCTGGGGGAGTGAGGAGGAGACCACCCAGCCCGCCCCATTCTACAGACGGGCTTGCTCTAGTATTCCTCCACATTGTATTCACAGGAGAGGATTCTGGTCTTCCCTCTTCCTGGCTAGGTTTTTGTTTTGTTTTTATTGGAAGGAAAGTGCTTCTTTTCCTGGTGACATAATAGGGAAAAGATCAAAGGATAGTGGGACAAAGAAGAACAAAGAAAGGTGAGGTTTTCAGGACCTGCACCAGCGTGGACCCGACTTGGGGGTGCAGGAGCTCAGGGAGGGCGGTCCCCGGGAGGACCATCGGCCTTAGCGCCGCACCACCGGCATGGTGGCATCGGTTGGCGTCTGTCATTAAGAAAGCAGTCAGGGCTGCGGGATTAGCAATTCCACTTTAGAAAAGGAGCCAGGCTTTATTTACCCAGAGCTCAGCTTGCAGATGATCATTTTGCTGTGGTTTTCTGAGGAGACCACCTTGGGAGAAAGGCATGTAAATCACATTTCACTGCTAGTTCAACAAATGAGTGAAAGTTGCCAGGGCGAAGGCCCTCGCAGTGAAGCCCTGTGGTCATGATCAACCGTCTCCTGAAAGGAGCGGGTGACACGCGCGGTGGGTGCGGGTCTGGACCCGCTCCTGGGAGGAAAAGGGCTTTCACTGGAAAAACTGGTTCTCTTGTTACGGTGTCAGAGAGGGATTTGTAACAGAGGATCTGACAGGCCAGACAAAGGCCTGGCCAAGTAATCAGGGGCGCAGGCAGGTGCTCGGGTTTCCCCTGCAGCCCTTGCAGGTACCAGACAACCAGGCAGGCCAGGTACACACTCGGTGCCTTGCGGGTGGCGCTGGGCTCCTGGGCATTTTTCATTGCTGCCATGCTTTTTTTATGTAGATGCTGTCCTCTCTCCAAGAACGCGTTTGCTGGCTTCAGAGGAAGAGCAGTCTCTTTCCCAGGCGACGAGGGTTCCTAGGTCGCCCCGCCTTTTTAAAATTGAGACAACTTTGATTTACAGAACAATATCAGTTTTAGGTGTGCAGATTCACTCTTTGTCAACTATATAACACGACATCACATTTCTTTTTCTTTAAAAATATTGTTTTAAAGGAGAGGTTCAGTCAGGAATGAAGGTGGGCAGGTAGGCAGGCAGGGAGAGGGGGGAGAAGCATTTAAAGAAGGGGGAAGAAGAAGCAATATATTTATTTATTTAGTTGTTCATTTTGGTTTTCAGTTCAGCCCGGAATCTCAAACCTGGGATTTCCGTGGTCCACACCCCGGAGTTTCAGCTGCCTGGGCCACAGCGCCCTTCTGCCACACTCCAGCAGGCCTCCTCACGGTCCAGTGGACCCCACCACCCTTTGCTCATGTCCCCTTCCCCTCTGGTGACCTCAGTTCTGTTGTTAGTGTCTGAGGGACAGTTTTCTTTTGCTTTGTCTGTTCTTTTGTTTATATTCCACACGAGTGAGATTCTCTGGTATTTGTCTTTCTCCTTTAGACTTATTTCACTTAGCATAAAAACTTACAGTTCCATCCATGTTGTCACCCATGGAAGGAATTCACTTTTTTTGTATATAGTATCCAGACCGAATCTTCTTTACCCGTCATTCGTTGATGGCACTTGGCTTGCTTCCGTTTCCTGGCTGCTGCAAATAGTGCTGCAGTGCACATGGGGATGTCTATCTCTTTCAGTTTTGTGGTTGCAGAAGTGGGCTAATGAGATTATATAGAATTTTTTTCATTGTTTTGAGGAATCTCCATAGTGTGTTCCATAATGACCGTACCAGTTACTCTCCCATCAGTAATGAGTAAGGATTCCCTTTTCTCAATCTTCCCAATGCTTTTCCAGTCGAGACCAGATTTAATCTGTGTCCTTTTTTGTTGTAAGAATGAGAAACCTATTCAAACTAGCTCACATCATAACAAGGCTTACTGCGAGAATAAAATGACTTGTGTTGAGATAAAATAGAGGAATCACAACCCCGCTGAAAGGAGCCACAGGGGAAGAAACACACACACCTTAAAGCACATTCTTGGGTATTTCTGATAAGCAGCAAAATAATGAGGATGTTTGTGTTGTCTGTCTGGTCTCCCAGCCAACCCGGGAAGGAGCGACTGTCTCTCTCCCTGGCTCTGCTCTCTGTCACTTTGACCCTGACCTTCCTACTTGCCACCCCCCCCGCCCACCCTTTGGGAACACTTTAAAAGTTCTTGCCCCCAAGTTGCATTTTGCAGAGGAGCTGTGGGGACTTCACTGATTGTTCAATTCAGTTTTCAGTCTAAATAGTAAGTCAACAGGTATCTAACTTTTTCCCTCTGTAAGGAAGGGCCAACATTTGTTACTTAGTATGTGAAAATTAGATTAATTGAAATTAAATATATCAGAGTGTATCTGATTTGTAACACAGTTAAAGTCAGAGACTGAAACGCTCTCATTGGTGTTATGTTTCTGGTTCTCATGTATTTTTCTTGATTTTTATCCTCTTTTTTGGGGATCACATCCTCTAGTAGCTTTCTGGAAAAGGTGATGGGAATTAAATTTGTGGTGGTACTTCACATCTTTTACTTTTACTCTCTAAAATGATTATTCATTTCATAATAATTCTTGGAAAACCTCTTCCTTCAGCACTGTTAGGGAAGATCTCCATGGCCCAGTATTGCTGCTGACAAGATGACATTTTTATCCCTACACATTTTAATCAAACTTCCTTTTCTCTCTGGAAACTTTTATCCTACCACTTTCCATGTCTGGAATCAAGTTTTCATCTCCAGGGGCTCCTTTTGGTCTGGGAACTTGTCTTGCACTCTAGCATTTCTTTTGTGCTTCACAGACTCAATATCTTTCATGTCTTGAGATAAATCACGGTTCAAATGTTCATGTATTTAAATGCTTGTGCATTCATTGTTTTTTACAGTCAATACGTGCAGATGGTAAACCATTCAGACATAGAAAAAAGCAAGATTTCAGTGGAAAGTGAGGCTTCCTTCCTCCCTGACACCTGCCTTCCAGCGTTCTAACTCAGAGGCCTTCTCTTTCAGACCACTCAGTGTCCATTAGGAGAATTTTAATCTCTTTCCAGGAGGCAGGTAGGCTGCCTTCCAGAGTTCTGGGACAAGGTAGACAAAGGGGCTAAGGATTTCCAGGTAGGCCAACTATCATTTAAGTCCCTCTTTTCATTGTGACCCCGTGCCCCGCTCTTCGCTGGGACGTGGAAAGTCTGTCTGGTCCAGTAGCTTCAGGGAGGCTCCGACTTGTCTTCTGCTGGGATTGGTGAGCAGTAATCACATGTCTGGGATTACAGGGGTGAAGGACGTCTGGAGGTGTGGTTGTGTCTCACGAGACTTTCAGCACACCTGCTTGCTTCTAGCCCCGTTCTCCATCTTCCTGTAGAGGGCCCGATTCCTCCAGGTGCTGTCTTTTTGAGGTTGGTCAGGTTTCTGCATCGTCAATTTCAGGTGTTTGGTCCTGGTCTTGTAGGTATTAAATGGTCCAGTACAATCCAAAGAAAGTGTTTCTCCCTCTCTGATCCAAACCAAAGGTCCTCTCCTTTCTCTTCCCAGTGAATGGCTCAGGACCAGCATTCTGTTGTCCATTCCCTGCTCCTCCTTTTCTTGATTCAGTTCCATCTAAGTAGGGGAAGGAGGGGAGAGTAGAGGGTGAGAGGAGGAGCCCTTTAATGGAACAGGGATGATTACTAGTTCTCTTTTGACTCTCAAATACCCTGGTCATGGTAGGAGTCCACCTGCTTTCTCTGGGCACCTTTTATGAGGCGTCTTGGAGCCTCCTCCTGCAGAGACTCTGACATCACATCCCTGTCCTCCGGACAGCCTCCTGTACCTCCCCACCCCACCTTGTGATCCACCCACAGAGTGTCTTCATGCCCTTGTCTCCTGGCCCTGCAAGGTAGTCACCTTGGGTGGTTTTCCTATTTGCTCCATGTCCATCTATCTTCCCCAGTGTCAACAAATCCATGGGAACTCGGCGTGATTCCACCAACTTACTCTCTCCTTATCCAGTGAGCATGGTGTTCGGGTTCATAACCTGTTCTCATTTCTCCTGAGGACAGATATCAGGATCTGTGCCCCCAAGCTCCCCAGGATAGAGACTCTTGCTCTGTGCCAGACGTAGCATAATGTTTGCCTGTGAGCTTTTGTTTCTCAGCAAGATGACTGTCAGAGCCTCTCCTCTGGAATGCATTGACAATCTTCCTCAGCAGTTCTCTTGGGGACCCCTATTTAGCTTGAGAATAGGAGAGACCAGCAACAAGGCAGTGCAGCTTATACACACATGCATCCCAGAGCCCGCCCCCGGAGAACTCTGTGTACTTCTCTTGGTCCAGTGCGGGTAACATTGCCGGACTAGTTCAGCAGTTTGCTTCAAGTTCTATTTGAATGTCTATACTTTTTCTTTTGTTTCATTCTAATATCTAGTTTCTGCCCTTCTTTACCCTGCATTGTTCTTACAGGAGTCTATTTCTGAAGATCCTATTGATATGGGATGCAGATGGGACTATGTCCCAGAAGAACGAGAGGTGGCAGAGGAATGGGGAGGGATGTCAAGTGTGGACTCTGGTTCAGTGGGTCACCCTTCCTGGCCTTGGTGTAGGGTAAGTGCCTGGTGTCCCAAGAGACACAGCCACTTCCCCAGTCCTGGCCCCTTTCCTTCTCTCACCTTCTCAGTTCTTCCTTGCCTCGCTCTTCTAGAGTTCAGGTCTCCAAAAGAGGTCCTCTCAAAGCATTAATGAGTAAGAAGAGTTTTACTGAAAAAAAAAAGGAAAAAGAAAAAGTGGGCCTTCCTCTTGAGAGGAAGAAAGGGAAGAGCTTGAGGCAAGTAGAGAGATGACCCCGACTTTATGTTGGCCAGTCATTGGGGAACCATTTTGCTGATTTTTTTTTTTTCTGTATTTTTGTTTAATGTCAAGCCTGTGTGTCAGCTTCAGCCCATGATTCCTTCTCTTTCACTATTATCTCCTTATCTTATATCTAGTCTTATGTCTCCAGTTGGATTTGGCCAGGAGAGTTCAAGGGGAGGTTGACAGCAGAGAGACGTCAGCGTATCTGCTTCCTCTTGTGCAGCTCCCACCACACAGTCCTTGTTCCTAGGTGTCTTCCTGAACTCCTGGGAAACACTCTTCTTCCCTTCCAGCACTACTGGTGGAAATGGCTTCCCATTATTGAAGAGCCTGAGGCCTCACTCTTCTTTCTTCATTTCCTTCGCCCTGCTCCAGCATGATGCAAATTCTTGCTTCATTGGAATCGCTTCATTGGAATGATTTGCAGTGAATCTGTGTCCTCCTAGCATCCCCAAGGGTACAACAGAAAGTCTGTGGAAAATGGAGCCCTAGCCTTAGATTTCTGAAATAAGACATTGCCATGAATTGAAAATGCACTGCCTTGTAGGAAGGAAGGATGGGATACTCAACAGCTAGACGCTGAAACCACCACACCCTGGTCTTTGACACATGAAGACAGAAGCTTTCTCTGTTCACACATGCTGTCTAGATGCCTCCAAGCATTGTCTTGCTGAGAAGACAGAGGCATCATTACAAAGTAACACTTTTTTCAAAAAGGAAAAGTGCAGGCAGGAATGAAGGCAAGTAGGCAGGAGGCAGAAGAGAGGAGAGAGGAGGACAAAGACGAGGAAGAGGGAGGCGGAAGAAGCACTTTATTTATTTTCATTTAATTATTCATACTAGTTGTTCCCCCTGGGACTTGGGCTGTACGTAACACTGTTCCCGGGGGGCACTCAACGATTAGGTTGCCGGGACATGCCCAGAGTAAAACTTTCTTAACTTGCAAAGGAAAATGGTCGCAGTGTTTGTCAGGCAGTGCGTTAGCACTCATCATTTTGTTGAGATGTTTTTTTCCCTCGATTGACCTTGAGAATTATTCTCTAGGTCCTCAATGAAAGGACTGATATCTTCAGAGCTTACATGCATTTTTCTCAGCTTTGAGGAATAGAACAAGACCCATTCATCCAAGCAAAAGGCTTGTTCCATGTAGGCTCATGAAATTCATCTTCTGGGCTAAATTCTGCCCGTTCGCAAGAGTGTCCCCGCTACTGTGTCTATTTGCATAAGGAAAAAGAAGCGAAAGAAAAAAGAAATCTAGTATCTCATTCTTGGGATGGGCAAGGCGTGGAGGAGAAATGGGACCAGCCCCCTGTTCAGTGGCTCAGGTCATGCAGTGGCAGGTCTGTGAGTTCCTGGGGAATCTTGAGAAAAATGTGGTGTGTGAGGGAGCTGATGGCTCCCATGGCCCCAAAGGGTAGGACAGTAATGACTTCAACAGGTGTTCAGAAGCTTTTGCCAAAAGGAAAAATAATTAGCGGCTGCGGGGTAAAATTTTAGAAGCTATATACAAATCATCTTGTCTATTTGATGGATGTTATAAGCATGTGCTCTAGAAGAATTTGGTTTATTTCAAAAGATTGAATTAATCATGAATTTGTGATACAAGCTGACAGGCTTGATTTACCTCAGAGACACCAGTTGCTATCAGTTGTAAAGGAAATAAGTATATATACATTTATGTGCAATCGTGACCTTCTTTAGATTCAAATTTAAGTTCATGTGTATAAACTGAAAATGGATGTCACTTGTGAATGAGTTTGGTGAGAGGAGGTCCATGGATGGAGACAATTCTCCATTCTTTATGTCACCTAGACTATCAGCCTTTTGGAAGAAAGGCTGTGCTTCATCTTTTTTTGATTTGTCCACCTTAAACAGAGGAGGCACCCACACGCGTTCATTAGTTGATTTTTCCTAATGCAGTTCTGATGGTTATTTTCCACCATGCTTCCAATGAAAGTACTTCTATTAAAGAAACTACTGGAATAGCTGGGCTCAGGAAAAGACAAAATTTCGAAAAAAAAAAAAAAATGCTTGAAGGCCTATTATTTAAATTGCTTTTTTCAGCTGACTACTTCAAAGATGTACATAAATATGTCAAGATACTTTATGTCATTATAGCCAGGTTACTTTATTTAGGACACTCTTGACAAGCAGTCAGTAAATTTGATAGGAGAGTTGTTAGGGATGCTTCTCATTAGTACACTTTATGATTTAGCCTTGAACATAGGGTTTGTAAAAATATCTTAACATCTATTTGCTAAATGTCTTTCATTTATTCAAAAAGTACATTTGTCAGAAACTTGGTATATGCCAGGCAAACTTTGTATGTTTGGGCTAGAAATTAAAGCCAGGAAGATAGATTTATGTCTTCATGGAGCTTAAAATTGTGTGTGTGTGTGTATTTGTATGTATTTGTGTGTGTTTAATATGAGAGGAACTGCAGACCAAGGAAACAACATGTATACAATGTACTGTGACGACCTCAGCATAGGGGCAGAACAGATTGCCAGGTACCACCCCAGTCCTCAGGTCAGGGGCAGATAAAGCTGAGCTCAAGGAGGAAGATATGTTTTAGCAGAGAGTGGAGATTAGTGGGAGTTAGGCCAAGACTGTGTTCCAGGTCAAGAAAATTGCGCACACCTTCGGATGACTGCGATACAGTCTGCAAGTGTGTATAGGTTTGTCTCGCCCTGTGAAAGTAGACAGCTGTCTCTCATTATCAAAAGTTAGAAAGGCCAAACAGTTTTCCAAGTAAATTACTGGCAGTATCGTTTCCCGGAACCCCAAAATGACCTACCAAATTATACCTAATAGGAATGCTCTACTCGCAGATATTGGGGGAATTTGTAAGTAGAAATGATGCTTTCTGTTGTGCCCTGGTGGTTCAGGCGCTAAGCTGGCAGCCGGTGCGTAGACCATGTAAAGCCAAGAACTGGGGTTCTCTCCCTGGGCCAGTGAAACAACCAAAAACAAACAAACAAACAAACAAAGTCAGTCCCTTCCTTCCTTCCTTTCCTCACTCCCTCTTTTGCTTTCCTCTTTTCTTCTTTCCTTCCTTCTTAATATTTCTTCTCCCTTTCTTCTTCTCTTAAAAAAGTTTTCATTTTAATGAAATTCCATTCTTAGTGACAATTTGGTGATAATGCTGACTGATAGTGACAATGATTTTCGTGGATCTTTGATTGGCTGCCTGTCCAGTGTGTTTATCATAACCAGGTGGTAAGTGCTTCCTGTGCATTGAGCCCACACTTCAGGTAACCCTCACATAGCCGTGAGTCAGGTTGCTTCTGACTCAGAGCTGCAGAGAATCAGGGTCTGAGAATGAGGAATTGGCCTTCCATGTGGCTCAATAGTGCATCCCAGACCCAGGCACGTATCTCTCTCTAAAGTCCACAGAGTGACTTAATTAGCATGTGTAAAGTCTGTCCTCACCTGAAAATTAGTAAGGCAATGATAAGCAGACAATTACTATTCAATCCCAGTTAATGCTTTAAAATTTTAAAACAAACAAACAAACAAAACACTAGATTATTTTCAAATGAATGTTCTTTTCAGTCTATCAATTCTGTCACAATAGAATGAATTCAAATGCCAAATGTCCGCATGGTAAATTGTACAAAACATGCCTCCTACATAGTGTCAAACCTGAGGAGAGTTTAGCAAGGTCTTCTTAATGGGGTGTGACGTGGCGTCTTCCAGCTAAAGCCACTCACCTGGGGTGTGAAGTTTTGAGCACAGCCTCTGTGAGGTGCAGGTAATGTGAACCCTCCGATAACAGAAGGCCATTCACGTTATTTTCAACATTACAGGCACACCTCGGCTTCTGTGTGTTTGACATCTCAAATCCTCCCTAAGTTCCTCCTGTGATCCAACTTGGCCTGTTTACCCAATCTAAATCTCTGGAAAATGTGTTCCTGCAGAAGATCTAGAAAAGGTGATTTGTCTTCATGCCGTGCAGTTGTCATCTCCCTGTCCCCCATCCCCACTGCCGCCAAGGTTTCCATCAGCAGGTCTGACACCTCAGGGAACAGCCTCCCTCTTTGGTTGCCTGTTCACTTTCTTTCTGTTCCTTCTGTTAACTCCTTTCTCTCCAGCCCTGCTCCCGGTTTAGCATTTGTCCTTCTGTATTCAGGTTCCAAGAATCAGTTTCTCCACTTCATATGCCTCCACCTCATATTCTTCTCATCTCCCCTTCATTGCAGCCATTTACACTGGGCAAGTAATGAGATAGATTTGCTGTGGCGTTATCTGCCCTTTCTCTTCCTTCTTCCCCTGGCAAGTCTAAGTCAGATTCACAGCTCTATCCTCCCCTCTGGCCCCATCCCCAGATATATTCTTTCTTGCATGGCATTACTGCTTTGGATAGGCTCAGAGATTACAAAATGACCCACAGAAGCTGGTCAGTGGCCTTTAGTCTCTTAGCACCTGAAGGACAGGATTTCAGTTTTATGGGGAGTGAGATTTTATTTTTGACACTATGCATTTCCATTGACCTAGAAGATCAATTTGGGAAATTGAATGTAAGATCATTAAACAAAATGTCCTTTCTTAACTTTCTTATCTTTGTACATCTCAAATAAATATGCCATTTAGAGTGTGGTTAATGAAAATGCATATAGGATTCCTATGTTAAAACATTAAAATTTTTCCTCATAAAATAATCTTATTATATATAATAAAAAGAAAAACTAGAAAATAAATTCTAGAGTCCCCAGTGTAATCATTGTTAATATTATTTTTGATGTTTGTTTTATATTTTTATTTGCTTCAGTTTTTTTTCACAAAAATTCTTTTTTCCCACTTTGGTTTGTGACTATTGTGTAATTGAAAACATTTGTATACAATTTTGTAGTATTTTCCCCACTTAGTATATTGGCTAAGTTTTCTCTTCAGGTTTACTTGTTTTTGTTTTTTTAAAGAAAGGTGCAGGCAGGTATGAAGTCAAGCAGAAGGAGGCAGGCAGGCAGGAAAAGACAGGAGGAAGAAACATTTTATGTAGTTGCTCGTCTTGGCTGTTATCCCCTGATTCCAGGACATGAGCCTGAGCCTTTGGGATGTATGTGGACTGCTCCCAGCCAGACCCAAGCTCTAGGACACACCTGGGTTTTTGTTTTTGATTTGTTTTGTTTTAAGAGGAAGAAAGAAAGAGAGAGTAGAAAGAAGCATTTTATTTAGTTGTTCATCTTGTTACTCCCCTTGACCCAGAACTTGAACCCGGGTCGTTGGGTTTTATGTGGACTGAACCGCAGGCACGAGCTTAACATCTGAGCCACAAAAGCGGCCTACCTTCAGATTTTTCTATAGACACATAATTTTTTTAAAAGCAGCACAATATTCTTCTGAGTGCTTAGAATATAATTTATGCAATCATTTACCAACTGTTAGACACTGCTTACTTTCTCGTGTGAAATTTCATTGCTCTAAGTCCTAACTTGACCAACTTTTCATGGGACCCTGAAGCTCTATGTCCAGAAAAACTCATGGAATATGAGGGATGAAACCCTAGAAACCTCCCAGGCTGTTAGGAGTTTCCTTCCACCATTTCTGATATGACATGGCACCCAGGGACAAACTGTGAGCAAGCCTGGGCTTAGCCATGATTGATGCAGGACCGGCAAGCAAGGAAAGGGGACACCAAGGCTTTGTCAGGAAGCAAGGCTTATTCTTTCTGCCGGCAGGGCTCACCGGCTTCACTCCAAAGGATAAACCCAGATCGCTTCGAGGCTCTACCTTTCATATCTTCCAGTTAGTGCAGCCCAACACTTTTCCCATATATGGTTACAAAGGGTTTCATTGGTCACATTGCCTGTAGAATAGTATACATGTCAAGCCCCTCCTCCTTACCATTTCAAATTCCTCCTATTACATGATGAGAAACTGCAGAGTGAAGCAGTTAGCAGCATTTCCAGAAATGAAAAATTCAGACCCATAGCCACAAATCCCAGAGAAAGGTGCTTGACGACCCCTCCACGTGAATGAGGAGTGGTACCTTGGTATGAAGCCGGTGGTTGGTACAGATGCTTGTGGAAAGGACAGAGCGGTGGAACCTCGCTAGAGGGAGTCCCTTTTATGTATGTGTGAGTTAGGGTTTCAAGTAACAGAAAACAAACCAGCTTAAACAAATAAAATTTGTTAGCTCCCATGTTTCAAAATTCAGAGGCAGCAAGCTTGGGGCTGGCGTAATGAGTCACTCCGGCTGGTGTCTGCAGTGTGCTCAGCTGGAGCCTCCTCTGTGAATGGGCTTCAGCTTCCGTGGTGGTTTTTTTTTTTTAAATTAAAAGCAAGAAAACTTATTTCCCAGGAGGTGTAGACAACTTTTTGCATTTCATTGGTCAAAAGCATACGTCCATTTCTGTACTAAGGTTACATGCCCTTTGCTGATTGGCTTCTGTCTGTATTCCTGACCCAAGAGCTGACTGACTGGGCGTCTCTCTAAGCTAATCATACGCTCTTGGAGTTTGAGATGTGCTTCTCTGTACTGGTATGGGCTGTAAGAGAGGAGGTGGATGTGCAAAGGAAAAGTAGATGGAACCTTATTTATTAAGTCAGCTGACTGTATTTCGTGAGAAAAAAACGGGACACTGGGATGGGCAGGGGTTCTGCTACTGGCGACTAAGAGGAAGGGATGAGGCGACGTCATCCGAGCAGGAGCAGAGCAGCCAGGCCAGCAACCAGTAAGTGCTATGGAAGGGCCATCTGTCAACACGTAGTAAGGCTGCGTGATCTGGCAGGACTGGACTTCATACAGATGATGTGCAAGGAATTTTCGCCCCTTAGGAGAAAATCGAATTTGTGCGCCTCTGTAAGTCCTCCTCTAAATGTCCTGCCTAAGACCCACCATGTGTTTTAGGTTTAACCAGCCAAGTGCCAGAAATGTCCACTAACTCGCACAGTGCCAGTGCCAGAGATGATAGCCTCCACAGTGCTTACCTGTGGCTCAGCCACCCGGTGGGGTGCTGCTTCCTTTGAAGAAGCAAGCGTGTGGGTTGGGGGGAGTCCACTTCCTGGGTGGCTCCTATTTTCTCACAGCGGCAAGAATAGCAGGCAGTGCTATCAGGGGCCTCTCTAGTCCGGGCAAAGGGTCAGTTGCTTTGGGGCCCCCTCAACAGACTGAGCCCAGAGCAACTCAGGTGTCCCTTTTGCACTACCGTAAAAATGGCTCTGGTTTATTACAAATGGGTCCAAATGGACATTTATATTAAAATGATGGGGCCATCAGGAAATACGATAAAAAAGGTACTGTCCTGTTTATAAGGGTGCATAAGGTCAGGCTATTACTAAGAAAAGGAAATGTGGAAGTAGTTTCTGTACCAACTTACTGCCTGTGTGGAGCTTGGGTGACTTGATGGCTTGAAAAATGAGAAAACATATGCATGACTGCAACAGATAACAAATCCAATAGAAAATATAATTATGATAAAACCTTGTGCTCTTAAGTCTTGGAGAAGAGATCGTTAAGGGGCTGCTTTATGGTATATGTTTCTGGAAACGTTTTTTCTGGGTTTTCAACTCTCACTTCCTTTGTGGTGTGGATCAAGTTGCCTAATCTCCCCATGTTTTCATTTCCTCATCTGTCCAGTGGATCCTGAAAGCTGCTGCCTTGCGCTGTGTAAGGGCTACTGGGGATCATGCATCTGAAGCTTTCATAAGAGAGTCTAGTTTGCGTAGCACTTGATGCATGTTTATTCTTCATACCTTCTAATTTTTATCCTATATCTAATCAAAAGTCCCTCGCTGTTCATTTTATCATTTCTTTGTGTCATCGATATTTCCATGGAAGCTTATTTGAAAATAGTAGTAGTCTAATTTCTTCTGTGATCTGATGCAAAGTTATTATTTTTTTAAAATCCAGGAAATATACTTTGAAAAGTGACATTTTTTCTTGCTGAGTGTGTGTGTGTATGATAGACGGTATAGATGATAGGGTTCATTAATAGCATTTTAAATTTGTTCATTTTAATGTACTGTCTAGATTATAAAAAATGCATATATTGACTGCTGTCATACACTTTGCAGAAGTGGATGAATCTCAACCCCAAATCTCTGCTGATGTCCAAATTTGTTTTGATGTCCAGTTTGTTCTTATTGTCATTGAAGCACCAGGAGGGCTTGGGGAGGTCTGTCACTCACAAAATGAGCTTTCTCCCAAGAGCAAGAGAGGCTCCCAAGTGGGTTCAGAGATATCTTGAAAGAGTAGAGCAAGAAGACTGACTCAGCTTTTATTGCAGTTAGACAATGGGTCTTGGGTGTGGGTCCCTGCACCTGGATCAGTGATTGTGTGGTTTGCATGTCCATCAGCACCAAAGGAGGGAGCTCCTGGGTTTCTTATCTGCTTGCCACGTGAAGGGCAGAAAGGGAGCAGGTGATGGGCCTTGGTGATTATCACCAGTCAGAAATCGTAAATGGAATCAGACTTTTCATTGCAACTCTCGAAAAAAACGAAGATATTGAAATCATAATGTAGACATTAGAGATCTTGTAGTCATCCAGTGACTCTTTATTCGGATTATTCCTGACAGTCTAATAATCTTAGAACCTGAGTTTTTTTAGCTACTTTTATTAATCTGAATCATTTTAAGCCTCACTGGTGTGTGGCTCTTTGTGCTGTAAATCTTCTGGAAAAATCAAATGGTCTTATGGGCTTTAACAGATAATATTTTAACAGATAATATCAGTTGCAATGTATTAACCAAATGACAATACAACTTTTGTCCATGTCGTGTTAATCTGCATGCAGAGAATTAATATCAGTCATCCAAACAAAACCCATACTTATGTGATTGAAGTGTTTGTGTTCTTTTTAAGCTTATTAATTGATTATTTTAGCTCAGAGTTATTCCTCGTGTTTCATGTTTCTATCTTTGTTTTGTACTTGTTGAATTGGCTGAATCTGGTTTGGGTTAGCTCTGGAGGATTCGAGTCTAGCTTTAAGAAATCACTTTTTTCCTTTTCATAGAACAGATAACTTAAAGAATAGAAATTTGAAGGCTCTTTTGTCTAGAAAAATATAAAATATTTTTAAAAAGCATGGATTTGTTGTATTTGATAAATTCAAGTTCTGTGATTGCTCTGAAAGTCTTCTTTTGCTCATATGTATATTGACAGCATAGTACATTCATCAGACCAGAAAAATTCTCAGACCTACTCTTAACTATATGACAAAGTTGAAGCAAGTCAGACTAGAATCTCTATTTACATATATTCTAGTAACAGCATGAGAAGGTTTGCAATAGGTAAGATGAAATTTATAAGTATGCCATCTAGGCAAAATGCTGTCATAAAATTACATTAATTGATGTATTCACAATCAAATTGCACATTGCCTTGATCACAGTGATGGCTAGTGTGCCATTCCCAGTGCAAGCAAGTCTTTACTCCAGTGGAGATAGAACAGTGCAGAGCCATGCTATTCTGGTTGTGGACGAATTCGCTTTTCCTTGAAGTTTGTGACTTGGGCTTTTCTTCATTTCTTTGAATCTTAGTTTTCTCATCTGTCATGTGAGTCTGATTATATAAGATTAATTGATTTTTTTTTTTTTTTTTTTTTTTTTTTTTTTTTTTTTTTTTTGCTAAGGATTACATGAAAAAGGCAGGACAGCTAGCACCATACTTGTGGATAGCAAGTGTTTAGTGAGCAGCCGTGTGGTAATACTGAAGGTCATTATCATTCTACAACTATCATCCTAAAAAGACATTAGAAATTATATATAAAAATGGCTAAGGGTGAAACATAGTTTATGATTTATTGATGTCATGTCCTCTTTTACTCCAAACCCTTGAGTAGTTTCTTATTTCTTATATAAGACACCATATTACCTTTTCCGTATTTTGAGCTCCTCAACAGTCTATCCCTTAAATTCCCCTTGTCAGTAGGTCCTTGATGTGCCTCTTCAGCTTTTCCTCAAGCATCAGCTATACCTTTCTGAATCTCGTCCTCCACTTTTGGTGACGATGATGACAGAAGCTAGTATTTCTTGAGCACTATGTAATAGGCACTGTGAAGAGCATCCTACACGCATCATTTGATACTTAAAGCATCCCCATGTTTACTGCTCTGATCTCCATTCATAAATGAGAAATGAGCCCACGTTATAGTGCTGGTAAGAGAGTGTCAGAAGTCTGACTATCACTTGTTTGTCAGTACTTTTTTTTTTAAGGAAAGGTGTAAGCAGGAATGAAGGTGAGTTGGCAGCAGGCAGGAAGAGAGAGAAGGAGGAGGAGGAGGAAGCATGTTAATTTTATTTTTATTTAGTTGTTCATGTTGGTTGTTTCCCCTGGACCCAGGACTTGAACCCAAAGGTATGTGGCCTGTGCTGTTGACCTAACTGCTGCTCCACCAGGGTACTCTTGTTGTCAGTTCTTAACCATTACACTCTTCTGTCCTTATCCAGTTTTCCAGATGAGATCCATTCATCCTTCATGGCATTCATGAAACTTAATTCTGGAAGGAATTTCCCCAGTTGTCTTAGCTAAAGTTAACCTTCTGATCTCACATGAGCCCAGAGCTTCACTTTAGACATCAGTGTCAGTGTCCACCCCATCTATTTCCTCTTCCTGTTCTTCAGGCTTGTGTCTCCTGAATGTCATTGTGGAAAACATCAGCAGGGCTGCATGCCTTAATCCATTTTGGGTTTTTTGGAGGACTGTATGATGTGCTTTACACTCCGGAGACAATCAGTGGATGTTTATGAAGTTCAATTGAGTTCCATTAACCTGTTTATCCGAAATCTGAAAAGAATTCATAATCCATGATGAGTGTGGACTCTGAGGACAGAAGGAAACGTGGTAGATTTAAATGTGGGCCTGGTATTCATTGTGTTAAAGATCCCTCTTCCACTCACTAAACTAGATGTTTGTAAGGTAAGGTGGTAGACAAACACGGTCTCAGCGGTTCTGTTCTAGTTTCGGTACCTGTTCCCCCGCTCACTCGGCCGGGTGCTGAGGGTGAGCTCTGAGTGGGCAGGGCACACTTGTCTTCCTCACCAGGAGCCCCCCACTCCTAGAACCGGGCCTGCCTGCAGTTAGCCCTCCATTCTTACTTACGTGGTTGACATGACTGAGTGCTGAGCCACTTAAATCTTTTGACTCTCAGTATGTCAAATGATGAAACACAAACAGATGAGTCCAAACTTTTCATTGTTTAAAATCTGTCAGTTAGCTGTCACTTTCCTTTATTTGATATTATTCATTCCAAGCTGGCCTTTTACACGATCACAATGCTATCACTATTATAATCAATTTTGTTTCCATGTTATTGTCCGATGTCCAACCAGTCCAAGAGGAATATGTTCCTCTCTCTGCAAGGTGGGACAGCAGCCTTTCTCCTGCCTGCCTCCTCTCTGCTCCTGCAGTTTCTGGAGCGGGCCGTTCCACGTGAATCCTTATCTGAAGCCTCCACTTCACCACCGCTTTCCTGTGGCGTGAGCGTGGCAGCACCATTTCTAGTCGTGGAGCTGACGGAATCCCAAAAGATAACCAGAGGCATCATTACTTCCCATCATTTATAAAAATAGACTTTTGAACAGAGCTCTGCTAGGGGCCCCACATTTAAGTGAGAGGGGACAAGAATAAGAGGGCATTTGAATGTTTTTCCTAAAAGGAGAACACCTTTGTGAATTTGAGAGTGGCTTGATTTTCTGACAAAACAAAAGTGCTTTGATTCCAGATTATGTTCTCCCGGTGGAGTAGCCATTGTTATCTGCTGGCTGGGAAAGGTTTCACCACCTTGTCTCATGTTCAAGAGGGAGGAACAAGACGAGAGGGAGTGAATCTAAAAGAGCGGAAAGATGGATTTCTTGTCTAAGAATCCCTGCTCTCTTTTCCCTTGTTATCTTGAGGTTCTCTGAGTGCTCATAAATAAGCCCATTTACTAAACCATTTCACAAAGAAGATGAATGCACTGTGTTCATTGGAAACACCGGGAAATGTGAAATAACGGAAGGATTTCTCTAGTTGCTCTTTTAATCTGGTGTGTACTTCTCTGGCAGGGGGCCACCTACAGACTCTTTGAAACTGTCCTTGGGGGGCTTGTGGGTCTTCATTTATCAGCTGGATGTAGTCACAGGAGCCAGAAGAAGAAGTCACTAGCAGCCCCCAGGAGTCCCCAGAAACAAATGGGAAATAGAAGGATTAGAAAATGGATTTCTTTTAAAGGCAAATACCCCAGGAGCCATTAGAAGTTTCCGTTTTTTAGGTTTAGTCATAAAGTGACATTTTCCCCTCCAGAACATGTATGAATTTTCCACATTGCCATCAGGTATATGTATGTGTGTTTGTATATATGTGCATGTGTACACACATATGTATGCATTTATGTCTGCAAGTGTCTGTATGTATGTATTTAAGTGTGTATATGAAAGCAGGCAGGAACGAAGGCAGGTGGGCGGACAGGAAGAAGGAGGGAGGAGGAAGAAGCATTTGTTTTTTCAGTCGTTCATTTTTGTTGTTCCCCTCTGCCTCAGGTCATATTTTGGGTCCTTGGGTTTTATGTGGACTACACTGGCGCCAAGGACTTAATGCCTGAGACACCGGGGGGCACCTGTCATTGACATATTAAGGTTAGGTTAGAAGTTCACATTTTATAATACTTAGAAAAGTCATTGTTTTTACTAAGTGATCTGCAAATAGAAAGCGACTTCTCAAGCCAGAGAAAGCCGCCCTCTGAGATTTCCAGACTTGTTTTGGTGGCAGCGGGCACTGGAACTATGCTGGTGGGTGTGGTATGAAGTGCACACAGACTGAGTTGTGAATTCAGTACCCTGCAAAATAAAGCAATATAAGCACAAGAATTATTTTAAAAAAAGACTTAGTTTTAGTTTAATTAAGAAAACTGACTTACCCTGTACAAGCTGGGAATCAGAATTTATAGATTTCCTGCTAGTAGTTTTAATCTTGCTCTTTTTAGCTTATTTCAGGTTTGCTTTTCTTTTTCTCTGGGCTAACAGGGTACCCACGCTCCTAGGCAACTTAGTAAAAGATGATTCTCTGAAGACGATCCTGCCCATCAACCTGTGCACTATTATTCTTTGAACATGAACCTTTAAGATTTTAGTTTTCTTTCCTTTTAATAACGTTGTGTTGCCTTTAACAGAGCAGCGTCCCACCGCCCTTGGTGTAGACGTCCCCCGCCCCCTCCGTCCCTGTCACCTCCTTCGCCCCACAGAGCGCGCCCACCTCTGTCATCTTTCTGTGGTGCTGAGTGCTTCAGAAGCTCTTGGGAATGAAAAGGGCTACGAAGTTGTAAAGTGCTTTTATCACACAGTTCTGCCAATATGTCTCGATCCCGACGTGTAACACCTCTGCTATTTCAGTGTTGTGACGGGGATGCAGCCGGGCCCCTGTGAGATTGCTCTTGGCCCTGCTGGTTAACCCTAAGCTTTAGCACGTCTGCCACATTAGACCATTGTGGGCGGTGCATGGAAAGGTTAGTGCCCTGCTGCTTGAAGTGTGGTCTGCGGCACCACCTAGGAACTTGCTAGAGACACAGGACCTCAGGTCCTGCCTCAGGCCTTCTGAATCTGCATTTTAACTGGTTCTCTAGAATATCTGCACCCACGCATGAGCTGTAGTGGATCTCTGCTGTTTCTGTCTGCGCTGGGCTCCTGGTTCTGGTAACCATGCCTCCTACCCTTCTTAAAAGAACTCTTTTTCCCAACACTCTTGTGATTCTGGGGGGGCCTGCCATCAGGGGACAATGGCTCTTTGGCCATCGAGGTGGGTACAAAATTCAGGTCTAGACAGTCACACACAATGATTGATCCAGGAGTGTCCCATGGATCAATAGGGAGAAGGATCCTATCCTGTGTTTCTTCACCCTGATGTTGGATGGAGAAGTTTTCTCCTGTTGGAGTCATGAACCTGGGAAAAGGCAAACTTGGAATCATCAATGAATATTTCCCAGCCTAGGAGAGAATCCCGTGTATCCTACCCAGAAAGAGACTAATGTCCGATGAGGGACAGAGGCAAGGGAGAGACTTGGTACCCATTCTCGCCTACAGTTTGGTTACAGAAAATGTCCTTTTGATGCAGGTGAAAGTGAGCTGAGACACTCTGATGAGACACTGGGTCTGTCTGGAAAGAATTCATGGAGAGCCATTTGGTCAGGGTCACACAGTGAAGTTTATTAAAAGCAGAAACAGCGAGTTTAAGCTCCCTGCGGGCCAGGAAAGTTGCATCAAGGGAATGCACACCTGTGTGTAACCGCAGGGGCTGCCCGCATCTCACACTCAGGCAGGATGGATTCTTGTGTATGTATGTATGTGTGTGTATACACACACACACATACATACATACATGTATACATACATACATATGTATATATATGAAGGGTGAGGGCTTCTCCCTTTGTGAATGTGTTCAGGTGACCTGGAGTAAAATGCAGAGAGTAAGTAGGCGTGTGGCTCAGACCCAAGTTGGGGTGGGGTCCTTAATTTTGGGGTCCTGCCTCTTAGAAGTCTCAGGTTTTGTCAGTTAATTTCCTGCTCATACATCTGCACGCTGCCCTGTCGATTATAAACTGTGCTGTTCCCCGCATCGCACCCTCCTTTGCCTAGTTTGTTTCTGCCTCTCACAAAGGAAGCCAATATCCCTATGACATTAGAAGAGAAAGGTTAGTATAAAAGGGTTCAGCCTGCGAATTCAGACACTGGTTTATAACGCCAGAAAACCAAGTAAACTGTCATCTGGCAGGTTCCGCTTCTTAAACTCTCTTCCTTGTGTGTCATCAGAAGGAGGATTTTTGAAGATGTTAAGTGACAGAAGGAACATAAAACATCTAACACATTGGCTGACATATAGCAAATGTTCTGTGGATGCCTCTGTGATCATCACTGTTGAGCTGCTTTGATGGGCAGATTCCCTCCAGGCCAGGAAACTGAATGATTTCACTCTTCCAAGCTCAGCATCTCACTTGAGTTTTCAATGCAAATTTACTTAGTTTTTCTGGTAACCCGAATTTCCTCCTCTTAGAAGAATAACAAAAGATACTGAGACTGGGTAGCAGCTCTAGGTACAAAAAGATTCAAAGCCCTCCCGGTATAAAGTTTCTTCCCCAGACACACACTGTCTAGAGTGGTTCTTCTAGTCAGCTCTTCCTGGGACTTGGCTGGTTGGAGGGGCACAGCAGCTTCCTGTCAGCAACAGCCCACCGTGACTTTTCCGTCCATGCTGTGGGCCCCAGGAACATTACCAAACATTCTTTGTCTCAGTCACTGGAAACCTGAGGGTACTTCTCTAGAATGCTGCTCAGGAAGAAATCTCTCTTGACTGTTGGGTTGTCAAACTTTTAAAGCCAGAGCTCCTTTGAGGAAATTGTTCAAAGCCCTCTAATCTTGCCTTGGGCACATGAGCATGGTGGCACTGTGTTTCAGTTCCTTTCCCTGCTTCCCTGAGGCAGCCTTAATCTCCCCACGCTGGCTTAAATTAGGCCACTTTTCCCAGAGTTCCTCTGTCAGGATGCTGCGGTGGTTTTATCACTGCTTTCAGCCAAAGTCTAAACTCAGGTATTTGAACACTTGCCAGTAGTCCCAAATGCCTCTTTCTGTGTTCCTCCAGAGGACAGAGGACATTAAGTAACCAAATTACAGTTGACCCTTCAGCCAGTGGAGGGTTGGGTAGCAATTCCAGGTCCCACCTCCAGTCAAAATCCATGTATAGCTTTTGAGTTCCTAAAAATTTAACTGCTAATAACCTGCTTTCAATTGAAAGCTTTACTGCAAACATAAATCGCCGATTCACACATAATTTGTATGTTGTCTGTATCATCTGTGCCGGGGAAAATAGAATGCTGTTGAGGACATAACTGGAGCATCACAAAGGTCCTCATCCTCACTGTCTTCTTGTTGAGTCAGCCGAGGAAGAGGAGCAGGAAGAGGAGGGGGTTGAAAATATTTTTGTATAAATGGACCCATATAGTTCAAATCTGTGTTATTAAAGGGCTAACTGTAGTAGTGCTTGAGAAAAGAAAGAAACCTAAAGTTTGGTACTGATTTTGTCTTGCACTTTTCTTTGTTACAGAATAAAAATTGATTTTAAAATAATGACTCTAAAGAAAGTAGAAAACATCTTCTGAACAAATCATTAAAACTTGCTCAGGATTGTTTTTTATTGTGTATGTGTACATGTGTGTTTGGTAAGTGCTGTATTTTCATGACAATTCTTTTTTTCTTTTTAACCTCCCACACATTTGTTGGTTGACTAGTTTATGTGAAACCCAGTGCTGTAGTAGATACAAAGTTAAATGACTTGATTTTTGCCTCTAGATATTTACAGGTTTGAAATATTTTAACACTTAACCAGATCAGATCAGATAAAGTTTAGTTCTAGTATTTATATACTACGATGAGGATGTAGCAACAATTTGGTAGACGGTCAGATTTTTAGATAATACTCTTTGATCTTACTCCTCTCCTATCATTAGCATTCTGGGGACCTACAGTGCACATAACTTTATTTATGCTGTGGTTTTTTCAATGAGAAGTAGAATTGGGGAATTGTAAGGTTGAGGAAAGATCCATTTTTTCTACAAGTGTTCTTTATAGTATATAATA
This sequence comes from Solenodon paradoxus, assembly GCA_004363575.1. Classification (NCBI taxonomy): domain Eukaryota; kingdom Metazoa; phylum Chordata; class Mammalia; order Eulipotyphla; family Solenodontidae; genus Solenodon; species Solenodon paradoxus. The sequence goes on along the minus strand of RJWH01003321.1, from coordinate 79,169 downwards.
TATACTATATATGTAAAATCTCATTATTAACCAAAATGAATGGAGACAATATAGCACGTGTGCTTCTCAAGCTATTTTTATTATTGTCTTTCAAAGTAGAAAGATGAAACTTAAATTTTCTCCAGTGAAAGAAAGGAAATATTAGAAAATAAGATTTCATCACACAGAGTTGAACTTTCAAGGACCACTAACCGTTGTAAGGTCTAAGAATTTTTTGACCTTCAAGAAGTATGTTCTCGTTCCTTGGAGATGTTAGAGACTCCAGTGAAACGTACGGCATAGTGGAAAGAACGGGTGTTTTAGAGACTGGAATTCATATAGCATTTCCACCATTTTCTGTTGATAAATGCCCGACATTTTAATAATGATAAATAGTACTGAGGTCAATAGTCTGAACAGCAATCTCTGACCTTGTCAGATAACAGCATGATGCTAGTAAATATTTATGTAATCATATGTTAATCAATCAATATTCCTAAAGACCAGTGGTTCCCAAACTTGGTTGGACATTAAAGCCATCAAGACATATTAAAATATCTAAGCCCAGTCCACAATGAGACCAACTAGTTTGCAATCTCTGGGATGGCACATAGGCATCAGTAAGCTTCCAGGTGATTCCAAAGTGAACACAAGATTGGGAAGCAGTGCTCTAGACATTGTTTAAAGTATGAAGATAGCTAAATAGCTGTAGTTATTCACCTTAAGGATATGCTGCCTGAGATTTAAAAATAAAATATCATAGAGTAGTTGGAGGAATATAGTGGTCTTGAATTATTCCAGCACTGAGTAAATTGTTATTAGAGAAATGCCTTCTTAGAAATTAAATACATATATAAATATATATATATATATATATATATATATATCCCATGTGACTTTAAAGCAGGTCATTCTTTCCTTTCCTTCATTATTGCTGCTTCAGAAAACCACAAATGAGCAAGTCCACAGGCACTGCAGGCTTGTGACGTGAGGTAATTCGCTTTGTGAAGGGAAAGTCACATTTTCCATCTTGAGGAATACCAGAGCCTGGACGGTGTGTTGCCGCTGAGAAGTAGCTTATGAGATGCTTTTGTTTTTATTGAGACACATAGCACATGTCACGAAAGGCTGTGACTTGACTGTAGTAATTGGCTCTGACCAGGTGAAGGGAAAATTTCTATCGTAATCAGTTGAAATGAGTGCTCTGTTTTGCATATTCTATCAAGCATGTGAAACTATTCTTACTGTTCTTATTTCTAGTACTCCAGGAGTTGGTGTCCTGTGTTGCAGTTAGAGATGTTTGGTGAGGGAGTGGTCATCAGATTTCATCTGTGGGCTGATGCTGTCAACAGAGGAAGGGCAGCGGCTCAGAGTGGAGGTTGAAGATGAGGTATGTGGCAGTCAGAAATTCTGAGAATTTCTACAGGGTCTTCATCACAGATGACTTCTTATCCATATAGGGGAGAAACTTCAGGCTGAAGAGAAATGAACAGAGTCAGATGAATAAGATGTGATTTAGGAGGTATAAGCCTAATACATTTGAGATCTATTTTTGCTGAGTAGTATATTAGCTAAACCACTGTTCATGATAGATAGTAAGTTGTCATTGAACAAAGGTCTGAGGTCTTGAGTAATCAGCATATATCACCACCTAGTTTTGATTTTTGATGAATTTTGGGCATTGCTTACAGGGTAGAACTGGAAGGCACCCCCTGAGAACTGAGCAGAGCTAGTATGAGAATTATCAACTGGAGACCTGGCCCTGGATACCTCAGAAGGGATCAGGGAGAATGATACACATCATTTTCGATTAACATTTGTCTCTATTCTATCACTGACTTCCCAGGTAGCAGGTTGGTTCTTAAAAACAATTCAAAGTTTTTAGTGTTAATCCAAAAGCATCTTTGTAAACCAAATCCAAGAGAATCTTATAAATTGAGATGAAAATTAGTTTGCTTAATAGGGAGGTATTTCTAGTACTTGAGAAACTGTGATATCAGAAAATTAAAGGTATGGTTTTAGTGCATGCTGAATGGGCAATTTCAATATGTCAACTTTCTAACCAGAACAGTTCTTTCTGATGAAGACAAAGTATAAAATATTCTGAGTATAAGCTATCCACTTTGGACCAAAGTATAGAAAATAGGAATCTCCATCACATTGTCTCAATTTATTCTTTCTCTGTTTGTTTTGAAATTGAAGCCCAGTTTATATTCTAGCATTTACACTGCATTTTATACCTGGGTAAATAATTTCCTTTTTATAGTTTTCCTTATCAATATTTTTTAGATTTTAAAACAAATGATTATTTCTTCTCTTGCTGGTTGGGTAGCTACAGGCCATGTCATTTGAAATTGATTGAGCATCTGCCATTTCTGGGCATTTGCATACTTTTCATTAATGCCTAATTGTTTTGAAAGATCTTTCATGTATGAAAGCCTTTATTATTTGCAATGAACAGTTGTTCAGTGTCTTTTGTGGATGAAATTTCCTGAAACAGTAGGATGGAGATTAGCAATTATAGTTGCCAGAGAAATTGGTTAGCCTTAATCATAGAAATTGCCACACATGGGTCCTACAGCAGCTCTGCCATTTCATTGCATGTGAAAGATATTGGAATAGAAAATAACGTGGGTCTTTAACAAAGCATAAGAGATTCTCATCATTTAAAAGTGCAATATACCAGTTCTGTTCCATTATAATCTTATCTGAAGTTTTGCTGAAAGTAAGTTTCCCCAAGATTGTATAAAATCCTTAATTACATGTAATCAATATGAAATATTACACTAATTTCTCAGTAAACCAAGTGTTTTCAAAAACTTAATTCATTCTGCTCAGGAGCTAAAAATAAATGCATGGTACGAATTTCAAGGGATTCATGTATTTATTGAAATGAATATATAGTATGAATTTTTATTGATTTTATTGAACAATGATTGTTGGTGATTCCAGTTCTTTCTCTTTTATGAGTATGAGTTTATCAAGAAGGACAGTGTATTATTTTAAAAATTGAAAAAAGAGTTTGGATCTTGCTCATTGATTTAAGACATATTTATGTAGCTTCTAGTATTATTTGCCAGCTCCAGTTTCAAGGTGTTCAGTCAATGTCTTACATTACTCATTTAGAGTGAAACACATATATGAAGTCATACAGAGACACACATATTCATATGCATACACATACACATACTTTTCCTATGGAGGTGTGCAGAAATTGGAGAAAGGAAGAGAACCCATTTGGAGACAGAGTCTTGAAGACGTATTTTGGGTTGGATGCTCAATCTATGAAAAAGAGAAATAATTGTCTGGGATATCACTTAATTTGATTGTCCATTCTATTTTAGTGTGAGTTTTAGACAAATGTCTCCCCAGCAATAACAAATAGTAAGAACAGAGAAGAGAAATTACACAAAATGCTTTTCTGATAATCTGGAATAGCTAATGTTAAATTACTGAAAACTTTCTTCTTTGCTCCCAAAAGAGGGTTTTCCCCAATCAGTGCTCTCTCTGTCTCTCTCTGTCTCTGTCTGTCTGTCTGTCTGTCTCTCTCTCTAAAAAAAAAAAGAAAAAGAAAAAAAAAAGGTGTACTTATAGCAAGGGGCTTTGTCCCTTAGATTTGAGGAGCACCTCTGGATTGACCCATCTGGTCAGCAAACACCTCAAATAAACATCAAGTCCTTCTTTATTGTGGCTCTGTTAGTAATATGAGGAAGACAAAGAGTGATGATGATAATAATGATAATAAAAATAAAATAATGTTACGGTCAGGTGAATTGAGAGAACATGAGGGTCTTTTCTAAGAGTACTTAGCATTATTTAGGGGCCAAGTTTTTCCATGAGTGATTTAGTTTTGGGCTTTGGACTAAAAGCTTAAGTTTTAAAAATTCTTCTTATATACACTTAGTTAAATGCTAGAGGTAGGGTGATTAGAGCCAGGAAAGGCATTTTACTTACTCAGAGGTAAGCAGACGTTACCGAGAAGAGCTGACCTGAGTTGCGGGAAGCAGAAGGTGGTGGAGGTGTGTACCAGCATGAGTTAGAACTGAAGATTCACCTCCATCAGAAGCAAGGAAACTTTGGGGAAATATGGGACCGTGAGTCTGTGTCATTGACGCTTTCAAGCATGCACCAGAATCTCAGCAACAGATGTTCTTCGTGCTTCTTTTAATGACTCACTGCTACTTTTCTGGAGTGTGTAGGTGGGTGAAACAGGACACCTGGTGCAGTCAGCCAGTCTGTGCCAGCCGAAGCCTGGCCCAAGGCTGATGTTCAGAGTTATGTTTTAGAATGAAAGCACAGAATTTTTATGGTAGAAATACATCTAAAGAATAAGACAACCAAAAACCACTTAATCCCCCTACCCCTCAGGGTGAGACACTTTGAACTATATGGTGAATAGCTTTCCAACTTTCTTCCCCTATATGGGAGTCCAGGTTCATGCATGTCTGAATTGGTTTTACAAAATAGAAGCATACACTATATAACTACTTGGGACATGCCTTTTTCTTCTTTATAAAATTACATTGTAAATAGTTTTTGCATCAATAGATCTGTCAATAACTAGTGGTGGTACGCTATTCCAATCTATATCTTTTATGAAATGGTGGTTTGTTTTTTTCCTTAATTCCCTTGTGTTTGGATATTGGATTCATACATTCTTCAGAAGACTTGGATATTTCGTTGATTTGGAGCAGATTGTCTCAACTTCAGTACCACTGGCATTTGGACCACATTGTTAATGTGGGTGTATTCTGTGCATTGATAGGCATTTAGCAACATCCCTGACCTCTACACACTTGTGCCTCACAGTTGTAGCAACCAAAAATGTGTCCAGATGTGTGTGTGGGTATGTGTATGTGTGAAATATTGTCCTCAGTGTAGAACCCATTGATTTAAAGAAAACATGATGGGTCACTAATAGATATTTCTGGGTTATGAAAAAGATGTGAGTTTGGAAATGGCCAAGTTGGGTTTCCAATTTTAGCTCTGTCATTTATTAGCTGTATAAACTTGGTTACATAAATGACAGAACTAAACTTTGGTGGAATTTGAGGGGCATTAATCTTTCTCCCTATACCCAAATGTTCTCTGGATTATTATGGTCTCTAGGTCCTGTGGTCCGTGCCAGGACCTCTGCCAGACATGTCCTTTACTAGATTATTGTGGGCCATGGGCCCTGTGACCCCTGCCATGAAATAATTGAAGGGAATTCCAGTTAGACTGTTTACAGTGGGGAGACTCTCTGGGCAGGGAGCATGTATGAAGATCTCTTGGGTTAGAAGCTTATGAACCAACCAGGGTCATCCTAAGAAGATGGAGGGAAAGTGGGAGGGTTTCCATAGACTTGAAGGGTGTCCGACAAGCAACACAGGAAGAGTGGAAGTCAGGGTGACCCTGGGACAGGAGTTTGTCCTCATCCTTCATAGAGTGTGGCTTTAATGTGATTCACCTCCAGGGTCCTGTGCATCTAAATTTAGAATTTCAAATTCCAATGAGTGAGTACTGAGCGGTCCACTTTGGGTCAGATGTTTATTTCTGAAACAAGCAGTTGTTTTTAGTGGGTCAGGGTCAAAAAATTGTATCTGAGACATACGTTTGTGGCTCTTCCTAAAGAGGAGGCAAATTTGTACTAAGCATTTATTTCTTGAATCATCTGCCACCAAGGGCCAAGAGAGTACAGGCTGTCTGGGGCTTTGAGAGGCCTGGGCAGAAGGAAGGCGGGTCAAGGGGAGTGATCTATTTGCGTTTAAGATTCAGGTTAAGAGACCGGCTCTCCATCCCACACCTTAAACTCACTCACATCAGCTCTTATGCTGTCTTTTAACAGCTATCTCTATCCGGCATCATCCAGTATAGTTCCTGATGCTGAGTAGTTCTGTTCAATGTGTTATCTCTCTTACAAAGTTTCCCTAATCCTTCCCTTGTTGATTCGGTTCCTTTTCCATGAGCTCATAACATGTTGTATTCATGTTTCATGTTTTATTTAATTATGCTACATGTAAAGTGTTTTGTCTGTTTTTCACACTAGACTGAGATCCTAAAGGACCAGGATTCAGAACAGTACCTGGCAAAGAGCAGAGTCTCATTCCATATCAGTCGATGACATGCTTCAGAGGTCTGTCGCTTGTCAGGGGTTCCCATCATGTGAGTTTCCTATGTTAAGGATAAATGAACTTCTGAATGAACGCATGAGTATCTTTGCCAGGTATTTAACTCTGTGGGAGTTTGTTTCAAGGAGGATAAACCATACCTTACTAGCTTTCCTTGTACTAGATAGGATATTGACCAATTACTAAGCTATTGACAGTAAGATATTTGTGCTAATAGTTTTCCAGTTCTTTAATATTCATAATTCAGTGAGTGTTTTTTGAGTGCCTCCAATTTGCTAGACCTAGTCTAAGAGCTAGTTATATAGTTCTAAGGAAAATGGACAGGAACTTTTGCCCTCAGTAGCGATTCTATTCTAGTGGATGAAGCAAAAAGCTATGGAGACAAATGAAGTAAAGTCGACTCGACAGTGCCAGAGTGTGCAGGGACTGTATTTTCAATGGGGGTTCCCTGGGAAAGTGCCAAAGATCTAGAGGAAGTAAGAGAAGGAGCCCTGGGCTTAACAGGGTGAAAAGCACCCCAGGAAATTGATGGGCTTTTGCAAAGGCCCAGATATTTGGGGAGCAATAAAGAGGCCAGAGTGACTTTAGTAGTGAGAACAGCAGGGAGAAGAGTAGTTAGCAAGGGCAGAGGAGGAAGAGGATGAGGTGTGGAGACTACATAGGACCTTGTAGAGTTGACGTTCAGTTTACTGAAATGAGGAGCAAATTCAGGGTTCTGAACAGAGGGAACCCCCGCTTTACTTGATCAGTGTGTTTTACTGAGTCACTCCAAGTGCCGTGTCTCTCACATGCCACAGGGAGCAAGGGTGGAGGTAAGAGTCCAGGGACGAGGCTAGTGGTCATCCAGGTGGGAGCTGACAGTGCAGGTCAGCACTGGTGCGGTGGGGATGGTGTGGAGCTTGATTCCAGACAAAATGGAAGGATGACAGGCTTTGCTGATGGAATCCACAGCAGGCATGAGAGAAGGAGGCGCCAAGGGTAACTCCCAGCTTTCTGACCTGAGCACCTGGGAGGAGGGATTTCCTGTGTGCTGGGAAGAAGACTGTGGGAGGAGAAGGGTCGGAGGGGAAGATCAGAAGTTTGGTTTAGGACAAGATAAGTGTGAAATGTGTGTCAGGCCCCAGGATGGAGATGTCCCATCAGCAGCTAGATATATGAGTCTAGAGTTCAGAGGAGCTGTCTGGGTCCTAGATATAAATTTGGGACTCGTCAGTATATAGACGATACTTAAAACCAAGTCACTGGATGAGATCATCCAGGGAGTGAGTGTAGCAAGGAAAAGATGAAGTTCAAAGAACCATGTTTGTGTGTGCTAGGAGAAATGGCTCGAGAGCTTCTGTACGATTCATAGCCACAAATATAATTAATATTAGGAATAATCTAATTATTTGAAAACATTAACTCCTTAATGGCAGTACAAATTTTGCTTAGCATACTGAATATTCAGATGTAACTTTTCTGTAAACAAAATTTAAAACTTTAAAGACTGTCTAGGTGTCTCTGTTGGAGCATCTAAACCACAGGTGTTAGATTTGACTCCTACACTCTTATGTGTTAGATTGAAATGATGAATTTATTGTTTGACTCTCTGTGAGGCCTAGAAGAAAATATGTCTTTTGTTTTGGAAATTGCCGGTAGATTAAATATGTTTAGGATAAATCAAAATATTTTCTGACTAGTTGATACTTTCTACTTCTGTTTTAAAAAAACTCTTGCTAAATTTAAAAAAGACATATTTTTAACTTACATTAAAGCTATTTAAGTATTTAAAGTATGAAAGTATTTAACTGTGTGTATGTCCATTTATTTGCCATTTATTGTGATTAATGGATCTTGGTAAGGATTGCTAGGGGCATTTCCTCTTGAACTTGAGCCCTGGCTTATTTCACGAAGCATAATAGCCTCTAGTTCCGTTCATGTTGTTGCAAATGGCTGGATTCCATTTTCTTTTTTTAAAAAAATAGTATTCCATTGTGTTTCTACACCACATCTTTATACACTCATCTGTTAATGGGTACGCTTGGCTATTATAATTAATGTTACAGTCAATATGGGGGTATATATATATACATATATATATATGTCTTTGAGTTAGTTTGGGGGGGTAAATACTCAGAAGTGGGATAACTGGATCATATGGAATGTCCTTTTTTAAATTTTTGTACGGTGAATTAATTCTTGATTAAGTGCATTGGATGGTTGAACAATCATGGCAGGACGGCAAAGATGCCTGCTGATGCAGGCATGTGGGTGGGTGTGAAGGAGAGTATTCGGAAATCGTTTTCTTATTGTTTCCATTTTTTCAGTGAAATAGCAAGTAAGGTTATCTCCTGGGATGATGTGGGGAGACCAGGCATTGAGAATTGAGGAGCAAATGTAAGATGGCAGCCTACATAATTAAAGAAGTGTATGGATTTGAGACATATATTATTAAAGGTGGACCCATTTGAGGTTTATGGTCAACTGTTTAAAATATGATCAGTCATCCTGGTTTGTATTTTTCTCCATCGTGTTTAGCTGCACAGAGGAAGGCTTAGAGTAGGCAGATTCGGATTAAGTAGGATTATAGTTTTGGAAAGCAGGAGCAACAAAAATGCAGAGAGGCAAGAGAGTCAGTAACTACTGACAATGGAATTTACGCTGGGTAAAGGAGAGAAATGGGGACATGGGGGGGTGAGAAACAGTGGAAGGATGGTAAGATTAGCTGCTCAGGCATGCCCTGGTGGAGTAGCGGTTAGGTCAGTCACCTCTGAAGGAGCACAGCCCATATACCCTTGGGTTCCAGTCCTGGGTCTGGGGGGAAACAACCATTGTGAACAACTAAATAAAAACCAAGACAAAAGCAGTTGTTCAACAATGCCAGTGGTATGGTAGAATTGTGGGGTGCAGAATACAAAGAGATAGGAGGTTATGACAGAGAGTGGGATGCATATAGTTGACACTAGGAAGAAGTAGTACTTTAGTAACAAAGTTTAGGATATGGCCTTGGGAGTGAGCGGACAGAGGAAATGGGGGAGTCCTTGGCGTTTGGCGATGATTATAGAAGCAAGGAATCATGGGTAAGATAATCTGATAACAGAATTTCAAGGTGGGTGGTTTTTAGGAGCAAAGAAGAATCAGAAAGTGTCTGAAAGTAGCAAAAGGAGTGAGGACATGGCCTGTCCTTCCAGGCTAGTGGTGTGAGAAACGTGAGACCACACAGTTCTGCTAAGGAGGACTGCAAGGGCGTCCATTACGTAGGGGAGAACCCGGTTTCCCTTAAATCGAGATGGGGAAAGAACATTGAGCGCATACTTGAAGAATGAACATAGGGGATTTGCTGATGGCTGACTGGATAGCAGGGGATGGAGTGGAGGGGTCTAAGAATGTGGTGAGAGATGGGAGGAGACAGAATAAGTTCACAGAGGCCAACAGGATTCAGTTTTGGGAGCTGGAGGCAGATGCAAATCTACGGGTTGCCCAACAATGGGTGTGATAAAGGTCAGAGATCAGTCCTGATGGAGCCAAGGTAGATGGTGGTGAGGCTGTGAGTGATGGAGGGGAGGAGGGCGGGCAGAGGTAGGGGAGACACTCTAAGGTTCTCACTCCTTGAACCAGTGAATCTGGATTTCTACCCAGGTCTCCCCAGCTTCAAAGTAAATGCTGTATCTCAACACCCTTGCATTTAAAGTGCTGTGGTCTAGCTTGGGGACTTGTTGAACTCTCAGATGTCCCTCCAGACCTACTGAGTTGGAATCTGCATTTTGACACCATCTCCAGGTGATGTGTGGGAACATTAGAGTTTGAGCCTCACTGCCTCCACACCACAGATTTTTCACACTCTTAAATATCAGGTTTTTTTTCCCCTGTGTATTTAATGACACCCTATGGCATTAAAAAAAAAATAGCATTTTGTGATGGAATTTTTGTGAACCTCTCAAGATTTCACAGAACATTTTAAAAGTAAAGGTATGTAGAAATTGGAGACAGGTTAGTATGAGATTAAAAGAAAAGTCCTGCCATATTTAGTCAACTGACAGATGACTGATCCATTGTCTTACTTTCCAAAGTTTTAGAACAATGTGAGGAGAAACCCCTAATGCATTTGAAGGTAAACTCTCCCTAGTTGAATGCTGGTGTTACCAACACTGATTTATAAGAAAAATAGCAAGGAGGAGGCCAGGGGAGGGTGAAAATGAGTGTTTATTTCTTCAGCTATTATTAACCTAAGCTCTGGTGTTTGTACCAAGGAAGGAATTACTTGTATTTATTCTTATGGCTAAGTTGCTAGTAATAAATTATGAAAGGAAAAAAATAACCATGTGGGATAATTGACTGAAAAACAAATGTCAGTGAAAGTAAACAGAATGGATTCCACTAAACCTGTTTGCAAAAATGTCAGAGGAGTTGAGTTGTTTTCTCTCACAATATTTGTGCTGGTATAAAGGGACTGCAGTTTAATTAAATTTCTCCATAGAGACTGGGTATTCCTCTGGATATCACTTTGAGATATTGCTCAATGAAGGACTGCATTCTGATTAAGTGATGCGACATCTGTCCTCAATAGTCATGCAATGACATTCGACACCTCTCTTCTCCAACCCCACCCCAGGCTACAGAAACAGCAGAAAATGAGAAACATCTGCTACCAAACCAGGATAGCAGGTCCTGTCCTGCTGCAACAACGAACCAACTGTGTGTCCTTGAGCAAGTCCTTTATGACCTCTAGCACATTAAGTATTAGAGACATTGCTTTGCCCTTGAAATACATTCCAGTGAGTTATAAAAGCCTTCCATATGGAAACTTCTGGTTCTGTTATATGATGTTCAGTGTTACACAAATGTAGTCAGTGAAGCTTAGCAAAGTTAAGAGGAATTTGGGGGATTTTGAAAAATAACAAACTCTCAGGCTGGAGTCACCAGATAACTAACTGCTTATTTTTGTAAAAAGAGAAATTTAAAAGTAATTTGTCTATACTTTTACATCTTAGATTTCTTTACCCTCAGTATTTAACTTATTAGGCTTATAATGCAAGTAATGCCAGCTTTTTAAAAATTTTTGTCCATATTTCTAAGCTATTTTTCAAGGAAAGACAAGAAAGGGTAATTAAATATCTTTCATATATATTGTTATTTTCTTTTTTCACTGGGGCATGTGCAATTTTGGTGAAAATGTTAGATCCACTTACTAATTTTTTTTTAAGGCATTGAACTCAGATAACTGGAGAGGGCGGCAGGTTATTTAGTATTAAATATTAAAATCAGCGCTGATCATGCTTCAAAAACAAGTAAGGAAACTTCCGTTTGCTTTTCTGGTGATGGACCCTCCGTGTGGGAGAAAGTGGAAGTAGATTTGTGTGGAAGAGATGACGGTGAGCTCTTTGTCAATAAAAGAATGAAGAATTCCTCCCTGTAAGGTAATCAAGCTGGTCTTTTCCAGGCAAGTGTGAAACTGCCTTCTGTTTAGTGGAGACATGAATTGCAACTACAAAACACACACACACACACACACACACACACACACACACACAACTTCTGTTTAATAAGAATTGCTGTGGTATATCCATTCAGCTGCCCTGTCACATGAGATTAATAATTGGGTTTGTGATGCTCAGAAATCAAAGAAATAAAAAACAAAAGAGTAAAGAAAATTGTATGTCTGAGCATTAGATTCTTAGCTTTAAGGTTTGCTAATGGGGTTTCTAAAACCTCAAGCTGCCCAATATTTGTGCTGTAAACAGTCACACTGTTTGCATCTCTGCTCTTTTGTTTGCTAAATATATGGCAACAGTTGTGCTCAGATTAACTACATGGCACAAAGAAATGTGTCATTGATAGAGTCTGGGAAATCCGGCTTTCCTTGACTCACCTGGTATTTCCTCAGGTAGCATGCTCAGTTATGAGGTATAGAAGGCAGTAGAATTTTGGAAAAGTCATAATCAAATAATAAATGAAACATATTCCAACTGTTCAAATATAGTGCATGTGAGCAAGTGAGATGGTAAATGACTTTGGTCTCACATCCAAAATACCTGCTCTTCTTCTGTGTGTTTGGTTATTGTTTTTCTTTAATTCCCTCAGATAATGCATCAACTCCTGACCCCCATTATCTGAGGTCCAACTCCTGACCCATTATCTGAGGTCAACATCAAAATTTCCTGACAGTATCTTTTACTTCTGGGAAGATACAGCTCTTAGAAGGGAAAATACCTTAAGATGTTTCCATTTCTGACTCATAGTGGGAAATGGTGGGAAATGGTGGGAAATGGTATGTTTCCAGGAAGCCTGGTGACTGACTCATTACTTTATTACCTGGATGTCTCCTTACAATGCCTTTGGTGAGAACCTTGTACTTATTTTTCTATTCTTGGGTCTCCTTTTATTTCACCTACTGATTATTTATACATGTATTTTGACTTGAGATCTAAATTTGGTGAAGTGGAGCAGTGTCCTTGAAGAAGGATGGAAATCTTTGTGAGAGATACTGTAACCAAAGCTTTCTTCCTAGGTGGCCACTAATTAAAGGTGAAATATTTTTATGGGCTCATGTATTTAAAAAAAATTTTTTTTTTAATTTTGAAGAGAAATACTTAGGATGTTCAATTTAGTTACTCTTACACCAGGAAAGAGGAAGACTTGAGGGGGGAGCTCAATGGAGTGGGTGTGAGAGAGGTCAGAAGGTTTCTGAGAGATTGACCATAACCACTATTCTTTGAAATGCTGATGTGAGAAATCCTTCTTCCTTGTTCAGTAATATGGTGCTTACTCAAAGTTTGAAGTGTTTCTTTGAAAACTGTAAGAATTTTCTCAAGGAATTGTGGATATTTCCCCCGTCCATAATGAAATGGCTAACATTTGACAATTTTGTTTTGAAAGAAAGTGATTGTTCCTTTTCCATATTTATCACTTATTCATTCCTTTAGCACATACTCATTGGGTTGTCCTCACAGGGAACTGAAGATATAATGATGAAGTAAGTAACCATGGAACTTGCCATTAGAAAGCTTGGGAGTAGATGATGCAACAACAAGTAGAGGATTTCTTGATACATATAAAAAATCGTCTATTTAAGCCAGTGTTTCTCATCCTATGTCTAATCATGTTATACATGTCAATGATAATGTTAGCAATGCATACTGGGATAAGCCACAGGGAATTCATACTATAATAATAAAATACAGAAACGCATGGGAGATCAACATTAATTTGCACAAAGAACTAGATGAAGTCATTTGAAAATTTTTTTAGAAAGAATTTAAAAATTATGATCTCTCCAAAATCTTTGCCATAATCACTGAGGAGAAATTATTTGCATCAGTATCAGAATATTTAAAAAATGCATATTTGCCATTAAAAAACACATACCACTTGAAATTATTATCTAAGCATCTAAAAGCTTTTAATTTTCTTCCAGTGACATATGTAATGTTGAAATATGTTGTGATAATATGCATATCGAATCTAATCAACCTTTTCATATTCAGTAGTTAAAATGATAACACAGCAATCAGTAGAAACTGGTTGATGCAGAGCTCACTCTGCTACTCACTGGCATGCTGCTACCAGGGCAGATAGGCAAGCTCAGAGGGAAACATCTGACAGAGGTACTGGAGGTGAGCTGGCCTGCCTCCCTCCCAGCTTCCCGTTGGGTCCTTTGAAGCTCGACCTTGGACCACCTCCCTCCTTCATGGGCATCTGGAACATGGATTCCTTCGGTAGCTCATTGGGCCCTTAGCCCGTGAAGGCCACCAGTGAGCTGGCTCTGAAAGTCAGTGTTCAGGTACTATGTGTAACATGTAACATGCCCATCTGTGGTTGGATGTCATTGTTGGTTTTTGCCGAACATGGGGCCCACAGGGCACACGATTAAGCTTCACTCCACTGGAGTGTTAGCAACACAGAGAAAGCCCAAGTTTATTCCAAACCATAATTGTTTTCTCCTAAATATGAGCTCTTAGATTTCACAGTTCCTAGAAGAAGCTAGCATGGTTTTACTTTCCCCTCATCTCTTCCTGTCATTGCCAACATTAGAGTTCCAGACTGAAACCAAGAATACATCCAGGAATGTCTACACAGAGTTCTTGATTGTCCATCATGATTTAATATATGATTTGAGAGCTTCTCCAGAGCAATGAATATAATGGAATTCATTTTTTTTTAGCTAAAGAGAAATGATTTGACACTTGGATGCTGTAGTCAAAATTTAAGGATGGCCTCTGAGAACATTATGCCATGATTTAGCTTTGGTGATTGAGATCTGTAGTCTCTCAAAGCTGGGGATCCTGTGCACAAATCTGGGATGTGGCCATGCCTTCTTGGTGATGCATCACTTAGCTAATTGGGTGAGAAACAGCCCCTTTTCCAGTTAATGGAATCAGGGCCACCACTTGGGCATTGCATTCAGACATTTGTTTTTAAATTAATCGGGTAGTAGATGTCCATTGAGCGGAATACAAGTAAGAACCATTTATAAAATGCTCAGCATATGCCAAATTCAGCTCCGGGTACTTTACACACTCCTCCTCACAGAACTCACTCCCATCATTGGAGTGAGTCCAATGAATCCCATTGTACAGATGGGGAATCTGAAGGAGAAATAGCCTTACGAGATCTTACAAGGCCACACAGATAGTGACAGAGCCGGGGACCAGCCCTCAGAGTCTGCCCCGAGCCCACCACCGTCCTAGGTGCTGAATAAATGAAATTACTTACAGCTCAGAGCAGAGCCCTCAGACAGACTGGTCCCAGGTCATGGAGCCACATGAGCAGAGAGTGAGCTGGGATTTTTCTATTTTCAGAGCAAAATGAAGGGAACCAGGCCTCATAGGGACGTGCTGATAGGAACTGTGCTACAAGTGCTCACCGATGGACTTCTTAAGCAGAGACTTGGTCGATGACTATAATGTACAAAGCACTTTCTGGGTTCTTTTATATGACATGAAACTGAATGAAGTGCAGAGGAGACGTCAAAGAAACAAGGGCAGCGTAAGGAGACAAGGGGGATGGAATACATAGAACAGAGACAATACTTTGGTTTCTTTTTATTAAGAATTTTCACCAGTTCTTAGGAGGTCATTGGAAGTTTTTATTGGCACTTTACTTCATATGAATTGTCGTTTTGGTATATACATCTAATTATGTTCAAGTTATCTGTCTAACAAAGCTGTGATGATAGATGTTTCGCATTCCGTAGATTGGCTAGTGTTTTTCGACAATTCCCTTTGTTTTCTTCATGAAGCTTGAATGAAAGGGAACCTGGCACTCTCATGCCTTGAGTTTCCCATCTGGAACTGGGCAAGTCCTCTAATGGTCACGCTTCTGAGGGTGACAGTGGCCAGTTTGCCAAGCTTGCCCCTTTCCATGGTAGCGCCCGGTGCTATCGTAAATCTGTGTTCTGCACGGATATTTCACAACGACTGGCTGTTTCAGACGAATCAGTGAATGTCCCCCCTAGGACCTCGCTCCCAGACACTCTTCCCTGGGCAGACATAAATTTGGGTGCTCTTGAATAAACCACTGATATGTGAAGTGTGAGGAGGACTGATTAGAACGAGGAACAACAACAGCAGGAGCTGTTGAGCTGTTCGAATACGCTGGCAGAGGAGGTTTTTAAAAAAGGAGAACTTATCTGCCGAACTGATTATGTGGATAGTCTTCAGGATGATTTAGAGGCTTAGGAGTGATCAGGGCATCATGAGCTTGACTGTGGCTGAAGATGCTCACTCTTCTCACTGACATTCCTGGCTGCGGTTCAGAATTCAGAGAGGTGGCAGGTTAGGGGGCTCCGCAGCTGTCAGCATCTCCGTGGGCATCTGAAGGGGCATGAGACCTGCAAATGGGAGTAACTCCCGCATGGACCCACCTGGCCCCACGAGGCTACGGGGAATTGTTGGCAAGAACAGCCTGGGAAGGGTGGCAGGCCCACAGGACGCAGCGCCTTGATTTTCCTCCTTGTGGCAACTGTATATATATGATTTATGTACAATCATTTGTATATACTGTATACATTATATTTATGTATAAATACATATAGAACGTATATATTTGATTATATAAATGTATAGATAGATATACACGTATATGTATGCAAGTGTATGTATATATACACCTATAGGCTTTTTTAAAGAGAGGAGAAAGAAGCATTTATTTAATTTAGTTCATCTTGGTTGTTCCCACGGTTCCTTTTGAACCCGGGTCCTTGGAATATATGTGGACGGCACCTGGCAGATTCGACTGCTAAGCCATCAGCATGTATGTGCTTCTGTGTATGGTGTGTGCGTGTGTGTGTGTTTACACATATATGTATATGTATGTACATTTAAAGATACGAGGTGATGGTTAAATGTTCTCAACAGAGGGTAAATGAAAATGTTTAATAGTAAGTTTAATTTAAATTGCTCTTGAAAGTTAAAGCTTCATGTTTTTCAATAATCATGAAAAGACAAATATATGACTAAATGCATCTTTGCTCTCAAAATTTCTGTTTGATTTAACATACAATATGAAAATGCTATGCTCTCGATTAAAGTATTTCATTTTCAGACCACTTGTCTTCCATGTACTTAGGTGCTTCTCTTGAACAACTAAGAAGATTAGGATATTGAGTTATGAGAATACTTCGTTATCTTTCATTATTTTTTTCCTAAAATTTATATATATATATATATATATTTATACAAAATATGCTCTTAGGCAGGAATTCATGATTGTTCAGGATATTTTCACTTCTTATAGGTGGTTTCATCATTTATTTTAACTTAGAAAATAATTCTTTTATTTCTTCTTATGCTCATTACCTAGCAACCACTGAAGTGCTCTCAGCATTTGGCTTCTCTTGTATGATTTAATTCTCTGATTCTGCATATAATGATCTTGTAGAATGCTGAAATATAGTAAAGCTATGAATGATTAAATTTGGTATGCATTAAGCTCCATTGTTATTATTTATAGTAATAGGATATTGTTCTATCCAAGTATGATATGTTTCGAGTTTTAAACATATATTATGAGTATAGGAATATGTCATCGTAAAAAATTAAATTCAAATTCAGATGACTTTTTAGTGTTTTTAAAACAACTTCTGGTGAGATTCATTGTGGAAACTTTTGCATAACTTATTTTCCACCAGTCTGTTCCAGCATGCTTCTAAAGATTTCAGAATCACCTGGCTCCGTGATAGCCAGTGCACATATGCTAGTATTTTCCACATGCTCTGCCCAATTCAATATTACTGCCTCGGCAGTGATGAACACCAGTTCTGGCCAACATAGCATAGTGCTTGATTTCAGATTTCCTCAAGGCGAGGCAGTTGCTGGGGAGGTGACAATGTCACTGTGCCTTGTCTGATCATTTTCAAAGTCTGCTTGTATCTAGCCCGTACTTCCCACTGCTCTTTTCGTTTCCTTTCCTTTCCTTTTCTTTTTTAAAGAACAGCGCAGGTAGGAATGAAGGTGAGCAGCCAGGCAGGCAGAAGAGAGAGGAGGAAGAAGCATTTTATTTATTTCCACTTAGTTGTACATTTTGTTTGCTTCTCCTGGCCCAGGTTGCAAACTGAATCCTTGGCATGTTTGTGAACTGTACTTAGGCCAGAGGCAGTTGATCAAACTGCTATTCCACCAGGGACTTTCCACTTTTCATAACAAGTTGGAGTCTAGAGTTCATTGACTCTGGCGACTTTTTCCATCTTTGTGGCCTCCAGTTTCCTGCCTGCAGTGCAGGACGGTCCCCCAACCTAGAGCAGCCGCCAGAAATATAGCTTCAAATTCTTAGAATCTGTGTCAATATGATTGTTAGAGCAGAGAGCATACATTTTTAAAAGTGGCATTTTGAAGGCAGGCAGGCAAGATTGAGCATTACTTTGGGGTCAGAACAACCTTGGGCAGAGAAGGTGGCATCTTAGCGCGCCAGTTTTCCCACCTGAAAATACACAGGGTGAAATATTCGTCCACTCGTTGTGGGGATAAACTTAGCTGCTGTTTGTAAAGCACCTCCTATAAGGACACGAATGTAGTCAGCGCTTGAAAAGGTTGATAGCTTTTGTTATGATGATTCAATGAAGGGATCTTGTCTAAATATAAAACCAAATCTCCCGCTGGTTAGTCCTCCTCAGAGAAAAGAATGGGCAACTTGACAAGCAATGAGGGTCATGCATATGGCCTGGAGATCCGGGATCTGGGTGGTGCTGTCCTTAGAGGTGGGGATGCATATTTATCCTGAATGACCTGTTCAAATCTGAGATGCTGTTATTCTTTTTGAAGTTGCATCAGATTTGCTCTGAAATGTGGAGGCCTGAAGCAGTGTCATTGCATGTTTAAACCGAGATCTACACATGTACCCTTCGTTTTAATGTGATGACTTCATAATTGTCTGCATGCCGAGAATAGCTAATATTTCCTCCAGGATATGATTCTTGTCAGATGAGTATTTAACATAGTCATCTTCATAGGACATGTCTTCATGGAGGATGTGTTCACAAAGTTTCATTTAAAATCTTAATGGCCAAAATTTGTGGCCCCTGGTGGAGTTGCATGCTTGACTGTGTAAATGTTTATGCTCCGTGGTCTAAGTCACTCTACGTTTTCTCTCTTTGGTAGGAAGAACAGTGCTTTGGAAGGTCCTCTTCTGTTCTGTTGTATCCTGATTCCAAGGGCTGCTTGGATTAGTGAGTAAAAATAGTCGTTTTTGACCTATGAGATCTGAAAGTTGGTCTATCTGGGAGGAGACTCATTCCCTGAGATAAGAAGTCAAATCATTTGCACAGGGGCTTGAAAACGAAAAAGTCCAGGTTTGGAGATATGGTGGATTAATATGCTCATAGAATTCCTCCCAGGTCCTTTTGGGTGCTCACTATTCCTGACTTCACTAAGACTGGGGAAGGAGGAGATGGAGAAAGAAATTGAATGTTATTTTCCAGGGAGAAAAAGAGTGTTTAAGTCACCTCTGTTTTGCTTCAGTCACTAGCTTATCAGTATTATATTTCAGAAGTGAAACTCTAGTAAGGAATTTGAGAAATCAGAAAATGAGACACATATAACAATGTAGTTTTTCAAATTAGAAATGACATATGGAGTCCTTTTCCCTTTCACCCTCCTTCTGAAGAATGGACCACAGGGTGTAACTGTGAACCAGGTTCTCCCTTTGGTGGGTCCACATGCACGAGGAGATGATGAATGCTGCATCTTACTGAACGGATTTATACAATCTTAACATTTTCCATGGCAGTCCAGAACAAATCAGAAGAGAGTAGTTATCAGTGGAGGAGGATATTCTCAGGGAAACCCAGGAGTCAGACACACCTTTAAAATTGAGCTCAGCACATTGTTGAAGGCCTGAAGATGGAGCTCTAGGCAAAGTTTTGGTGCAGAGGAGGGCGCCAGCTTCTGGGTTCTGGTGCTGGTTTACAGCTTGTAAACACTTTGTTTATGTCATACATTTTTATGTTAATGTGTTTGTTTCTCCCCAGACTTTGTTTTATAATAAGATTGGAATATAAATCTAGGCAGCAGGTTTTTAAATGTTAAAGAAATGTCAAAGGGAAAATTGCACAAAAGCTGCCATCTTTTGGGTTCTAGTTCTGAAGATGGTACCCTACATGATGCCTTAAAAGAACCTTAACAGGTCTTACTTTGTTTTCCTCTCACCCTTATCTTCCATAGCCTCAGTTTTTGTCACCTTGCTCATGGTTCCTTATGTGCTGTTCACTGTGGACATCTGCCCCTGAATCTACTTACTGCCTCTTTTTCCATGGTTACCATGTTTAACCAGCTACTCATTTTCCTTTCAGATATGAGGCACCACCTACAGAAAAAGCCCTTTTCTTTTAAATCGACATCATCACTGTGTTAGCTGTCTTGTGATCCAAAGGAAACATTTTCTGTGGCAATCTGTGATCTAGCTTTATTTTTTAAATGCATGCGTATCCACATCCCTTTTCTTATACTTCTCCCCCTCACATATTCACTGAAAAGAATTTACCATTACTCATTTTTCTTAGTGCATACTTGCTAGGTCTATCTGGTGTTTTATATTCAGTTTTTTCATATTTATATAGATGCTTTATAATAATAATGCTTTATAATAATTCTTTTTAAAAATGGAGTTTGGTATGTACATGAGATTTTAGAATGGATAGGAATGGATTCACTTTTCTACCAACATTACTAATTTTGGATTCGCCGTGAGCTCTATGAGAAAATATGTTTTCAACATTTTCTCTGCCTCCTTTGTATTTCAGTTAAGCTATGTTCTGAATGTTGCTTCAGATAACCCAGCTATTAGGCCTGTGTAGCACACAGAGGCAGTACTTTTTGTTTCTAAAATTTTGAGTGAGATTGTCTCCCAAGTGAATAAAACACACTCTGTCATAGCTATTTCTTCATTTATTGTATGTGACTGTTTAATTAAGATGTTTGATGGAACTTCAGAGATGACATGGTAGGAGTTAACTTTGTCAACCTTTCTGGTTATGAACAAGAAACCTGCTCATTTTGTAAAGAAATTTTAAGTTACAAATGACTCTATAAATAATGGAAAATATCATTTTCACTCCATTTAATTACTAGACTGAAGTCTTAAATTTTTACTCTCAAAAACTAAAATATACACAAATCTCAGTGACCTTATTTTGGCGTAGGTTATAGCTGTCACTTTGCTATTTTTTTTTTTTTTTTTCAAATATATATACTAGGGAGAGAGAGATGGAATACTGGGATGACTTTTAAAAAAATTAAAGAGTAATGAATAATGACTACCTGATTACAGTTTAATTTTTAAAATTGAAAAATACCTCCTGAATGGTAGTAGCTAATTTGCATTTCCATTTCAACAAATATATGAAGCACAGGCGATTGCAGATTGTATGAGTTTTTAACTAGAGAATTTTAACTAGAGAATCACCTTTTCTTGAGAAAGATACAGATGTGCCAGACATCAGTGGTCTTGGTTATATCTGCGTTTTGCCTAATGGGTCTACCTGGCATTCGCATTTTAAGTCCAGATTGTGTTCATTTGCTTTAATTTCAGGAGTAAAAGGCAGGGAATGGGGACCTCTCTGTAAGTAATTCCTCTCTTTCTTCTAGTAATAGACCCCTAGGAAACCTTGCTCAACTTTAAGCTCTCCCCAGTCCTACCCGGCGTTGACCCCTCTTTCTCCTACAGTACTCTGCTCTTATCCCCATCTCACTGTATTTCGTTGCCGAGTCATTCTCTCCCCTGTCCTCCCAATAGATTCAGAAGAACATGTCTTATATTATCCTGAAGATCAACCCAGTGAATATTGGCATCCAGTAACTATTAATGAATAGATAAAGGTTTAATAGCATCAGATACAGAATATTACTTTTGGTCTTCAAAAAAAAAACCAACTAGCGAGAGAATTACTCTTGCATCGGACGTACTCTACTTTAGCTATGCAAATTTAGAAATTTGATTTTTTTTCCCCTAAAACTGGCAAAAGTATGCATTTGAAAGTCTCTTTATTGGTCATTTGACTTTTAACAAATTCACATGCAGATATTTTCTCCCACAGTAGTATACATTTGCATTTCTTTGATGTTCCACTTAGAATCTGATAAAAAAAATCACACGTGCTCTAAAAAGGTAAATTGCTTTCTATATTGTAAATTTGTCCCTGTAATGTTGTCATAAATATTATTTGTATATGAGATTTGGGGTGATAAATGAGTGGTGTTGTCACAGTCGTTTATGAATGAGTGGAAATATACTGTGTAACTAATTGTTCCTTTGGTTTCATGCTTTTAGTAATGTGGATTTTTTTCTCTGCATTATAATGAAGTCATCTGAAATCCATTAAAATCCATTCAGAGCCCATGAAATTTAGAAGACAGAGGAATCATTTAATCCCTCCATGGCACAATGGAGCAAAAGAGAAGCTTTCATGGTGCCAGGGATGAAAATCCCAGCCCTGTGTTCTTCTCAGCCATTTGGTCTCTTCTTCATTTACTCCTTCCTTTGTAGATGAGACCCCTGAGATTTACATTTAATTCTCACCAGTTTTAACATGATCTTACAATGCCACAGAGAAACACCCGTCCATTGCTCAGTTGATTCTGGAATTTAGTCACTTATTTGCATGTTTAAGAGATTAAGGATCCTCCAAAGGTGTTTTTTTTTAACTCCTCTTTCAAAATCTTCCATTCAAGAGTCCGGAACAACTTAAGTTACTTCCTTTACCACTTCCCACATCCTCCTCAGCATTTTTTGTCTTTGGTCCTGTGGCCATCCATCCTGTTTGGAACTGATGAATAAGAACTATTCATAGACCTCTCGCTAACCCAGCAGATTAAGAGTCTCTCTGGGTATTTCCAGTGCTGATAAATTAGACTGAATAGGAAAATCATTCATTCAAATGGTTTGATTGAAAATTTATTTTTTAAGTATTTATTGAGGTAAATTTGATTTATAAATGACATAAGCCCATATATGCAGGTTCCCCATTACTCAAGTATTTCCCAACACACCCTGCCCACCACCCAGTTACCAGCATTCTTTCTACTCTCCATGAGCCCCACCAGCACTGACTCCTACCACCTCTCCATTTCCTACTGGATTTATTTTTAAACAGATAGCTGTGATTTCTTTGAACACTAAACTATTTTAAAACCATGCTTAAACATTAAAAACAAAGTTTTATTTTATGTTGATATGATTTAAGGTAACAGGAGGAAGCATCGTTAATAAAACATGATCTGCAAAGATCGGAAATGAAAAAAAATTGACTGAGGTATTGTTGTGTAGAAAAGATCCTAGACTGTTAATAGGAATGTAAGTGAGCACTCTGGTTACTAAAATGAGCTAGATGATGTAGCAAATACACAGAAGAGGCAAAACCTATTTTTCCATGAAAATAACGTTGGGTTTTTAGAGTAATCTAGATGAATCATAGTTAATTCAGAGTGGGCTGTGGTCAGACAAGGAAAGACAGCACAACTAATTAAACAAAACAAAAAATGAAATCATACAGCTCCTCTGAGTTCTTTATTTTGAATGTCAAGCCACGAAGAGAGGAAGCTTAGTCTGAGGAGCTGGCAACTTGAGGCAATTAATTTTGAGAGCGTCAGATATTGATGGTGTTTAAAAGAGTCTAAATTTGATGTTTAAGATGTTTTCTGCTTTGGGCAATTTATCTTTAGTTCAACACATTGTAAAAAGAATTAGAGATCTCCCCACAACTTACAAAATAAAGAGAATGTAAAATAAAGTGAGAACTTGGTTTTCCTAGGGTCAATGAGCAAGAGTAGGAGGAGAGACATTACATCAATGTATTTTTAAAAATATATATAACTACATAGACTTTTAATGTGTACTTAAGATGTAAAATTTCTTCCTCAGTAGTGTATTTTTACTTTGAGATTCCATTTAGAATCTCATTAAAAAATTGTGTTTTAAGAAGATGATAGCTTGTGTAATTAATTTGTCAATGTAAGACTAGCATCAATAGTTATTTTTTATATTTTAAAATAAATTTTTACCAATTAAATCAATAGGGCTTTCAGCACAATGTGCTTTCAGTGAATAGATGTTATACCTCTTCTGTAAAGCATGCAATAATTATTTTTATGTGAGATCATATATGTATATATGTGTATATACATGTGTGAGTATAATATGTAGCTGTATGAGTCTCTCTCTATGCATATGTATGTATATATATATGCATTGCCAGTGGTGAATGAAAATTATATAGGATGCATAGGTGTGTGCCTAGCTTTGGAAGCTTAGAAAGGAAGCAGCGGGGAAGAGAGGCAGGCCAAGGACATCTGGGTTCCTGGTGTGGACAAAAGGTTGGAGGAAGCAGTGTGCAATTAGGTTATTTTCTTGGAATTGGATGGGTCTTTTCTATGAATAGCTATTTGCTGATAGTTTACTGGTTCCACTTGGAGGACCGGCAGTTTCTTTAAAAGCTGTCCTCACCTGCGCTGAGCCTGCTTGTCGGCACATAGTCTATGCGGGAAAACCAGGGCCCCGGCTGCCAGCTCCTGGCGCCTCCACGGAGCTGCTGGCAGTTGCTCTGCGCAGACTCTTGTCCTGCTCTTTAGGTGGGCACCTCTAAGTATGACACCGTGGTAGAGCCAGCATAGATTTTTTTGTTGTTGTTTAAAACTTTATTTTTTTAGAGCGGTTTTAAGTACACAAAAAAGGCAACAGGCAAGCACGGAGACTCTCCGTGTGGCCCCCGCCCCGCACACTATCACTCTCCAACAGCAGAGTGGGCCGTGTGGTACAGCTGATGAGCCGACCCTGAGTGGCATGATCGCCAGAAGCCCGTGTTGTACCTGATCAGGTGCACTGCTGGCGTGTAGAGGCTCTGGGTGTGGACAGAGGTAGATGGCAAAGTGCATTGTTATAGCACCACACAGAGTGCTGTCCCTGTCCTGGAAGTATTTTGTGCTCTCCTTGGCCATGTCTGCCTGCGCCCAGCCCCTGGCCACCATGGGCGTTTTTCCTGTCAATGTTTTGCCTTTTCCAGACCATCATGCATTTGGAAGCTGCCAGTATGTAGACTTTTCAGACTGGCTTCATGTTTTTTCATGATTTGAGAGCTAATTTATTTTGAGTGCTGAATAACATTCCATTGCCTGGTTGGACCAGAGTTTATCATTCAGTGAAGGACATCTTGGTTCCCTCCAAATGCTGGCAGTTATGAATAAAGTTACTCTACATATCCGTGTGTAGTTTTTTATATGGACAGGTTTTCACCATATCTGGGTAAATACCCAAAGGTGTGGTTGCTGGATCTCACAGTAAGAGTATGGTTAGTTTTGTAAGAAACTGCCACACTGTTTTTCTAAAGTAGCTGTGTCATTTCACATTCCCACCAGCAGTGAGTGAGGGTTGCTGTCGCACCAGTCTCTGTCGGCATTTGGTGTTATCAGCGAACCAGATTCTGGTCATTCTGTTAGTGTGTTGTGGAGCTCATTGTTTTAGCTTATGTTTCCTGGATAACATATGACATGGAGCTGCTTTTTGTATGTGTATTGTAAATTCTTAACTGCTTCAGTGAAGTAGCAATGAACTCTGACAAGCATTTCAGAGAGAGTTCATTTATACCGATTGAGTATGCATTCACTGATTTTTGTGCAGAATTAACAAATAGCTGTTTATTTATATGTTGTGCAATCTAAAAATGCAGGCATCTTTCTGAAATGAGTCACAGAATTTTTTTGGTGGGGAGTGGGGAGATAGGTACAGATCTCTGAAATTGTAATGGGAATAATGAAAAGTGCCTATCAAGTCATTTATTTAGAGCTATCTTGGGATTTATCATTGTATTTTGCATATATAGGTATGTGATAAAACAGCTGCAATTTAGAAGTTATAGAGATTTAGCTCTGTCTTTCTAGAATAGCTTTTTCTTACCCCAGATAGGATAGTGGTCTCAAAGGAAGATAATCCATTCCATTTTTCCTCAATTCTAATGACTAAAGCAGTTTTTCTCATTTGAGTTATAATGTATACTCTTGGTTTTATGGAATGATCCAGTTTCTCTTCCACAATGTTGGAATCCATATTTAAGGGGTGATCATGTCCTACCTTTTCTTTCCCTAATTCCTTTAATGATGAACGGATGATTAATTTATAGACTTTTGTGCTATCTTTTTCCTTTTTTCTAACTGACTCCACTTTGCCAAAATTTCTTATAAACACATGATCTGAACAAAGCAGAATTACTAGTCCTGATCTGGATTTATCTGTACCAGTATAACCAAAGATTGCATTAGACTTTGAAATTTGAGATCATGCTAAATCTAGTACTGTTCATTCAGGTTCTTAGGATTGTTTTTTAATTGATTGTTCTTAGCCTAGAATTTAACTTCTGAAGTGTGGAACCTAAATAATGGACTTAATCAAGTAGTGATTTTTATAAAGTACCTACTAAATGTTTGACTCTGTATAATGCTTTGAGGAGATAATGGTGAAAAACAGTCTCTGTGTTCACAGAATTTAGATTTTCAGAGAAGACTAATATCACAATAGATGATCATGGAATGATACTACTCAGATCAAAGATTGAAAGTGAGGCAGGGAAAGACATTCAAGATGTACAAGAGTAACTCATGCTAACTCATTTCTTTTTCAAATCCTCGAAATATCAGCTTCTTCCTCCCCCTCCCCACCACCAGAAATCCCTTATCAATTAATTTCTACTGACACATAATAAATATAATTCATTTGGGACTTTGTCTATTCTATTAATATTATTATACTCTGCACAAAGACAGTTCTAAATATTTACATGTAAATTACATTTTTAAACTTTGCACAGGAAACATTTCAGTATGATCAGTCATTTCATATATATGGATTTTTTGTTTGTTTGTTTCTCAACACTGTCCTCTAACCCCCCAATTATTTTTATTTTATAATTATTTTTCAAAAAATCATTAACCTTTTCGTTAGATACACATTTATTATTTTTTCAGTTTATTTAGGTGATAATGAAAGTTTAAAGATGGCAAAACAAACAAAAAACCCTTTGTGGAGTGAAAATAATATTTGACTTAAGGAATCTGAAAACATTCGCCCCCTGCACTCGGATATCTTCTAAGGAAAATGAAAGAATAGTACATGTTTGAGTCTATCACATACGTTTGCGTAGTCACTGAAGAGATTTTCCAGACATTTATTTGTCCATAAATTTTACAAATAATAAGAAAAATGTGTCATAAGTCTGAAAAATGTTAAAAGACCTGTCATGATGTCAAACTAATAAGCACTGTCTCCCATTGGAATCTATTATAAGGCCCCCACTTTGTGTCAAGTGTTAGGGTACACTTGCGTTTGAGTATCACTGGTAATCCTTGATTTATTTTAGACATTACCATGTTGAATTGAAATGCAGTCATGATTTTTCAAAAAAAAAAAAAAAAAAAAAAATACTAGCCCAGTGGGCCTTTGCAAATACATTTTAAAGTTATTATGTAGTCATGACCTTAGTTAATATGTTGTCTTTTCTGTATTAGTGAAATATAGAAGAAAGCAGAGTTCGTGTGGTCCCGTAGCCTCTATTTTCTAGAATGTCCTGTAGATGAACTATTGCCTGTTAATTATTTCAGCACTCCCATTTGTTCTCAACAGTGAATAGAAACATAACCAGTTTGAATAGAAATATATCCTCACTTTATTAATAGAGACAAGGGTTAAATTTTATCTAGACATATAAATTAAGGGGGGAAATCATTCATTTTCCCCATAAAAATTGAAGCCTAATTTAAAATATTTTGAAAGAGTGATAAAGTTCACCAAATCTTCGTATAATTTTTCAGACTCTCCTAGTAATTGGTTCTCAGGTCAATAGGAAAACTTCATTTTAATTTCTTAAATCAAAATTTTCAGTCTCAATTTGATAGGCTTTATAAAGCTTTGAAGGCCACTGTAGGGTTTCTAGATATGGATTTAGGAAAGTAGTGTTATTAATAACATCATTTTAATCAGTGTGTAGAAAACTCAGTGCTCTAAGAACTTTTTATCCATGATGCCACTTAATTTTCAGTTTAGTATGAGGAGGAGAAACTATTACTGTCCCCATTTTACAACTTAGTAGATGGAAATTTAGCCTCATTTAGTGATTTGTTCTTTCTACCTTCACCTTGTCTGAAGAATGAAGCAAATAGATACATTTTAAATCAGCAAAATAAGTGATTATATTAGTATGTCCTAATTCATTTTCAGTGGTTCATAACGTCAAAGATATTACATTGTTCTTTGTGGGAATTTTGCCCATAGAAGAATCTAGACCTTCCTCAAGATAATCTAATTTCTACTCTGGAATCAAGCCACACCATTGGGCATGCACATTGATCTGGATAATAAGGCTTTAGAACATCAAAAATATGTCTCTTCTGAGCTAGGTTCTGCTGTTATTCCCTTGATGTGACTTTAACATGAGAAGATGTCACACATCTTTGGTTTGCTCATTTCTTTGAGCTTACTTTTCTCATAATCATCACTAGAGGAGAAGCCGTGTGTGTCTTCCGAGTTATTGATAGGCCTTTTATTTTGTGGGCACTGTGGAATAGGCTTCTGATTCTGTTGTTTCCTTTCACTGGTGCCCAGAAAATCAGGTCCAAATTTATGATGCACTTTTTATATTAGGCATACATTTCAATGTACATTTCTTGGATTAATTTAAAATGTGCTTCTTTTGTCTTTCTCTACCCTCATTGACCAGAGCATGGATGTAGAAGCTGAGCATTTGCTTTCAGTTCCCTCTTCCAGTCACTGGAGCTGTGGGTAGGTTCCTTCATGTCTCCTAGCATCTGAAAGAAAGAAAGTAACAGTAGATTGACCTCATGAATTTGTCATGAGAAATAAGTGAGATAATCCATGTGGAATGCTCAGAACTCTACCTGATCTATAATATGTATATATGCTATGATGCCATTACATTGCTCAGCTGTTTCTAAATTTACTCCAGTTCTACTTATATTGAGTCTGAAAAGAAAGACATGTGAAAATGTTGCCTCTTTGTATATAGCATGATACACAAATGTCTCACCAAATTGAAGTATTTCCCAAAGTGTTAGTTGGGGTCTGCAAATAACAAAATGTAATGTAGACTTTGTTCAGTTAATTTTGTTTATTTTCATAAAATATTTAGAGAATTAAGGCAAAAGCGATTCTCTGTAGATGAGTAGCTCTGAATGATATGTAATCGATACTCTGCAGAAGTAAAGAAGATGATTCAGTAAATGTGAACTGATTCTGCTAAGATAGAAAATATATCTATAAAATAGGTAAATATAAGTCTGCTAGAAAGGAAAATTACATAAAATAAATATGAAATTTTTCAGATCTGTAGCCTTTTAAGTAAATGAAAGAATGTTCAGTTTCTTTGTGTGGGAGGAAGCATTAGAGTTTCAACCACAAAGACAAGCATGTCCAGGCAGCTGACGGTATGCAGGGATGGGTGGCCAGGCCCCGTTTCCGCAGCCTGTTCCTGAAAGATGGGCTAAATAGGTTAATAATTTGGCCTATGGGAAAAGCCATTGGAGGGATGATTAATTCCTGTGGAGATGTTGCATTTAACATTTCTTTTTTTTTTTTTAAGAGAAAGGGAGAAGAATCCTTTTTTTAAAAAAAAAAAAAATTTTACTTGGTTTTTCATGCCAGCACCAGGATGCAAACCCAGGTCCTTGGGATGTACATGGGCTGCACCCAACCACTACTCCACCAGGGCACACCCAACATTTGTTTTTATTTCTTCAAAGCTTGACCAAGTTATACAGTAAGAAAGCAGTTTGTGTTGAAGCCTGGAACTAGTATTACATCACAGGGAATAAAAATTGTTTCCATTTTCGGTTGCTCTGACATTTATCATTAAGACCCTTTGCATTATTTTATTTTACAGTTAGTGTGCATGGTGTTACAATTTAGCCTGGCCTCTCTTGTTTTCATTTGATGCCATAAATACCATAACTATGGTGGTGAGACTCATCATCTGTGTACCATCAAGATCTGGCTTGGATAATAGGGCGCATCAATGGCACGATCCAGAGGAAGGAAGTGTAGAAGATTCCTCAAAGTGAGGTCTTCAATGTACTGAAATATGGAAAGAGATTAAGCTGGAGGGACACTTGTTGTGGTGTCTGGGAGGAGAAGGGAGTGGGCAATTAGCAGGATTAGAGGGATAGGATCATCTAATATTAAATCAGAAGGAGGGAGAAGGGAAAGAAAAATTATTTATTGTCTCATAAATGGGGACAAGCTGGGACCTAGTCTTCGTGTAAGATTAAAGCTTCTTTCTAACAATCCTAGGTCAAAAGCAAGTAATCACCTTCTATCTAATGGGTAATAGCTTGACTCCGTTCATTCATTAGTAGTTGCATTCTCCAAGTTAAAAAAAGAATCAAAATCAGCATATGGCTCTCATATATAATTTCTGATTTGATATCTTCCTGTAGAATCAAATCCATAATTAAGATGCCAGAAAGTCAATAGATTTATATAGATCTCTAGGTAATGATAGGGAAGGAAAAAGATGACAGTTGAAGAGTACATGTGATTTCAATGCTTAGATTTAAAAGTGGTATTTTCATGCCACTTGGCTTCTCCCCCTGAAATATTTAGTTTCCCCAGGTATAACAATAGAAGCAGACATTTACTGATAATCTATTTTGTAACAGATATTTTAGTATCATTTAATTTAATCCACGGAAAAAATGTTGTCATTTACTTTCTCCAATGAACAGATGAGAAAACTGAGTGCCAGAGGTATTACGTGACTTTTTCAGGTTCTGCAACTACTAGGGGAAAGGATTTAAGAAGCTTTTCCACAGCTACATTTATGGAGTTAAAGGCATTATAATATAAATGCTATAACTTGGTCCAATAACACAAAACTGAATGAGCCCATTGAACCAATACCTGCTTGTCTTAGGGAGCCACTTCATTCAAGAATCTTAATTCAAATAGTTTCAGAGAGTATAACTGAGATTGTCACTGTCACTTTCTGTAGCCCAGTGTCTGAATATAGGGAATGGAGAACTAATCTCTTTCACATGTCTTACATAAAAGATCTTGTATCATGATCCATATTTGTATACTTGTTCATATAGAAATAAGAATGCATACCTTTGTTCATTGTTTTATTATTATTATTATTACTATTATTATTAGATATAGACATGGAATTGCCTATACTTTGTAAGATTAAGCAGAATACAATTTTATCTTCAGAAAAACTCAACACCAAATATGGGCTATTACATGTTATCAAGAGGTAATAGAGGAAATGAACCAATTAGTAGCTATTTATGATACACCCAAGAATTGAGATTTTTTTTTTAAAAGGAAGGGTGCAGGCAGGAATGAAGGTGAGTAGGCAGATAGACAGGAGGAGATGGAAAGAAGCTTTTTTATTTTATTTCCATTTTAGTTGTTTATACCGGTTGTTTATCCTCCAGACCCTGAACTCAAACCCAGAGGTATGTGGCCTGCTTTCTTTGGAGGTGATTGATCTAACTGCTGCTCCACTAGGGCTCACCATTGAGAATTTTTATGTTTGTGGAATATAAAGAAACAGAGCAGGCATTACCCTGGGGGCATATATGTTTATTTTGGGCCTCGGATGATAAT
This sequence comes from Solenodon paradoxus, assembly GCA_004363575.1. Classification (NCBI taxonomy): domain Eukaryota; kingdom Metazoa; phylum Chordata; class Mammalia; order Eulipotyphla; family Solenodontidae; genus Solenodon; species Solenodon paradoxus. The sequence goes on along the minus strand of RJWH01003321.1, from coordinate 48,006 downwards.
AGACATAATGATTTTAATTATCTTTTCTTTAGAAATGTTTAGAAAATGTTAGTGTGGCCTTCTACAAACTTTCCCATATAGGATATTAGACATATTTAAAGTATAAAAAGATTATTTGGAGACTTATTAAGCATTGGAAGCAACTGTTGCCTTTTGTAAAATTTAATAATGCTATACTTTAAGGGGGATTTTTTTCTCTCACTCTAAAATCTGGGTCCAGTGTTCTTGTGTGCCACAAATCATAGAATAATACAAAAACATACTTTTGCAAACAGTTTATAGCTTAATAAATTAGACTGTTTTCTCAGAAGATCTTTATGAAGTATTTACAAAAATAAATTGCAATTGCAAGAGACTATTTCAGACTAACATGCCATAGTTTATTTTTCTGAACTACTGTTTGGAGATATCTTTGGTCTTTTATCTTGAAATATTTGCTGGACCTGAAAATATTACTTGTGAAATATTTCTGTCACCAGGATAGTTTGATCTGGTAAAATTAGGATTTGTCTCTGGGAACAGGAAGAATTATTAACTCCAACAAAAGAACTTGCATTTTTGGAGGGATCAGAGTTGTCAACCAGAGGGATAAAATTCTGGTAAGGAAAATTCAGTAATTGGCTCACTAGTGAGAGAATTTTTGTGTGGGCGGAGGCCTCACCTTTTTCCTGGAGCCATGAAGTCCCATCATGAAAACTTGGCAAGCTCTGACTTTTTGGTTTAGAACATTTACAGATATTTTTGTAGCTCTTCCCATTGATAGAGCTAATACTTAAGTTCTAATTCATATGATATTGTTTACCATGAAAGTGAGGGCTGCCATTTTTGCTTTAGAGGTCTTAGGTTTTTTGGTAAGTAGTATCATACAGATCTATAAAGGAGAAAAATTATAGTATTTGTAAGGAAATCCATTTTCAACTGAATAAATGCTTCATATAGAGGGCACATCTTAGGTATTTTGAATTTGGTTCCAGACCACTTCAATAACATGAATATTGAAAGGAAGACAGGCACATGGATTTATTTTTTGTTTCCCAGTACCTATAAAAGTTAAGTGTGCAGTAGTGTATGTCTCAAAAAGCAATGTACATACCTTAATTATATAACTTTATTGCCAAAAAATGCTGAACGTGACCTGAATCTTCAGGGAGTCAATCTTTTACAAAATATTTCCACCTGGTGGAGAGTCTTGCCTTAGTGTTGGTGACTGATGACTGATCAGGGTATCTAGTTGCTGAAGGCTAGAGTGACTATGACAATTTCTTGAAGTAGACATGATAACATTTGTCACATCAGTTGACCCTTTCATGAAATATTTCATATAGTATGAAATGCTATTTGACAGTATTTCGCCTGCAGTAGGACTTCTTTCAAAATTAAAGTCAGTCCTCTCAAACCCTGCCACTGCTTTATCAGCTAAGTTCATGCCACCTTCTAAATCCTGTGTTCTCATGTCAGCCATGTTCCCAGCATCTTCACCAGGAGTACACTCCCATCTCCAGGAACCACTCCCTTTGGTCATCCATAAAAAACAACTCCTCCATCAAATTCTATCACGAAATTGCAACAATTCAGTCACCTCTTCAGACTCCACTTTATATAATTCTAGCTCTCATGCCATTCCCACCATATCTGCAGTTACTTTTCCACTGAATTCTTGAATACCGCAGTCATTAATGGGGGTTGGAATCAATTTCTTCCAAACTCCTGTTAGTGTTCATATTTTGACTTCCTCCAATGAATTGTGAATATTTCTCATGACATCTGGAATGGTCAGTCCTTTTCAGGTTTTCAACTTAATTTTGACAGATCCATCTATAGTAGCTATATACTTATGAAATGTATGTCTTAAATAAGAAGACTCAAAAACTAAAATGATTTCTTACTTGTGGGCTACAGGATGAATGCTGTGTTAGCAACATGAGAATAACCGTCATCTTGTATATCTCCCTTGAGCTCTTGGGTGACTGTGCGCATAGTCAATGAGTGGTACTATTTTGAAAGTAACCCTTTTTTTTTGCCTGAGCGGTAGGTCCCAACAGTGGGCCTAAAATATTGACTAAACCATTTTTAAACAAATGTACATCCATCTAGGCTTTGTTGTTCTTATTAGAGAGCACAGCAGGGTACATTTGTCATAATTCTTAAGGGCCCTAGGATCTTCAGAATGGTCAATGAGTATTGGTCTCAACCTCAAGTCACCAGTTGTATTAGTGGCTGAAAGGAGAACCAGGCCATTCTTCGAAGCTTGGAAGACAGACTATGACTTTTCCTCTCTAGTTGTAACTTTCCTAGACGACATCTTCTAATACAAGATTGTTTAGTCTGTATTGAACATCTTTTGTGTAGTGTGGCCACCTTCATTAATATTAACCAGATCTTCTGGGTAACTTGCTACAAATTCTGCATTAACTGTTGCTGCTTCATCTTGTACTTTACACTACAGAGACAGCTTAAACCTCATGAACCAGTCTCTGCTAGCTTCACGCTTTTCTTCTGAAGCCTCCTCACCTCTCACAGCCTTCGTTGAATTGAACAGCTAGGGCTTTGCCCTGGAATAGATGTTGGTGGAAGGGCATGTTGTGACTGATTTGATCTTTTCTTCAGACCACTAAACTTTTTCCATCTCAGTAGTAAGGTTGTTTAGATTTCTTGTAGTTCATGTGTTCACAGGAAGACTAGTTTTTAATTCCTTGAAGAACTTCCCTTTTGCATTTACAACTTGGCTGACTGATAATAAGTAACCTGGCTTTCCACCTGTCTCAGCTTTCAAAATGCCTTCTTCACTAAGCATTATTTCTACCTTGTGATTTCAAGTGAGAGAAATGTGACACTTCTTTCACTTCTTTCACTTGAACACATGGAAATCAGTTTAAGGCTATTAATTAGACTAATTTTAATATTTCCATATCTCATGGAATAGGAGAACTGAGGGGGTAGGAGAGAGAGAGAGAGAGAGAGAGAGAGAGAGAGACAATGCCAGTGGGTGGAGCAGTCAAAACACACATATAATACCTGTTAGGTTCATCATCTTATATGGATGCAACTTGTGATGCCCCATTTACAATAGTAGCATCCAAAATCACTGATCACAAGCATAATAACAGATAAAATAATAATGAAACGACTTGAAATATTGTGAAAATTACTAAAAACGTTACACAGAGACATCAAATGAACACATACTGTTGGAAAAATGTCCTAGTAGACTTCCCTTGGCTCCAGGTTGCCACAAACTTTCACTCTGTAAAAAATGCGCTGTCTGAGACGCACAACAAAGTGCTGCTTGCCTGCGTATAACTTCCTGTCGTCCCATAGTTACTCACTACATCTTGATAGCTCTCAGGGTTATCGCTTTATATTTGGTGGGGTAGACACTACTAGACTATTTAAAGAGAAATGTAAAGGCAACAGAATAAATGGATTAAAACTGATAGGAAAGGGAAATATATGAAGTGATTCTAGAGACAAATCTTTATTTTCACATCCATTTCTTTCTTTTCCTCTCAACTGGTCTTTTATTATAATGTCTATTAAAAGATAAAACTAACTCATTTGAAAACCAAGCACATTCAAGTCTCTCTTGCTCTTTGAGATGACTAAAGTTGGTCTTGGTTTTTGCTTCTGGGAGCTGAGCAGACATCAGTGAAGGTCAGACCTACATCATGGGATCTTCATTATCAATTTCTGTTGGGTGAAAGTTCATAAATATTTAGGCTATTTGTCACTTTTTTTGAAGTTTTTTCACAGACCACCAGTGTATCTTAATCATCACCTTGGAAAATAGTTAGCTCCATTTTTTTGAAAGATATGAAAAAAAGCTACGTAAGATAATAGAGATGAAATGTTTGAGTTATTCGTACTTAACCAAATTCTGAGCTAGTCAGTGTCTGATTTTCTGGTTTGTAAATTAGCCAGTGTTCTCAATTTTCTTCTATCTCTTGTTAGCTCTGCATAAATTTCACTGATTTTCTGTTTTCTAGTACATTTTAGGCCATTGTGGTCAGTGAAACAGTGAGTGATAGCCATTCCTTTTGACACTAGATACTATGGGCTCTAGAAAGTAGGCTTTTTGAGGCAATAAATAAATGAGTATAAAATTGAAGGGAGACATGACTGTGGACTTGAAGTTGATAGTAAACAAAAAAGAAATTTGCTGACACAACTAGTTGCCGACTTGATATGGTTTTATCATAGAGAATGATAACACTTTTCTTGTGATGCTTATGAGAGTTTGACATATTTTTAGAATAAAAGCATAAAAATTCGGCTGTTCATGTAGAGTTGGCTTTAAGCCAAAGTCACGCCAGAGCAAACAGTTTTGGAGAAAGCAGGGGAAGTTGGTCTCTAGAGAGTAGATTTGAAATGGACCAGAGACACAGAGTCAGAGACCGTGCAGTATAGTGACCAAGAAAAGAACTGTTGACTTTACTGCCTCACTTTGCACTTGGAATGCCTCTGTGTAGCCAAGACATACATTTTTTTTCTTTTGTCTGTCTACAAAATGGTACATTTTATCTTCAGTGGGTCCCATTGTCTCTTGCACTGGCTTGAGTGATTTCATTTAAGCCATCCCTATGGGAGATCTGGGAGCATCCATGTTTAAGATCAAACACATTCTCCTCTCCACTTGATCTCTCCATTGCCGTCGTTCTTACAGCCACTCAGGTCACAAACTTTGGTGTGGTCTTGAACTCACTTCTCTGATAGCACTGTAGCCAGTCAGGTCGGTATGTGGCTTGTTTCTTGTTACACCTCAACCTGAGCAGTGGGTTTTCTTCTAGGCCCCTAGTTCACATTTTCCATTCACATACACAGTTCTAGCTGATACAAAGATATCTCAGACTCACCTCTCCCTCTGTTCCTTTATAATTATTTCTCTGCCTGTTCTTCCTCCTTTTCTCTTATTTAGATTTTCCCTTTCTTTCAAAACCATTCTATGTTATCTTTGCAATAATTCAATAATGTTTCTTCTTTGAATTCTTTTTAAAATTTTACTAAAACAACGTGTTATATTGTTATAAAATTTTAAGGTGTGTATTATTGTGAATCAACATCTGTATATACCACATTGAATTCACCACTAACAGTTCAGTTCTAACCTGTACCTTGTAATTGACCCCTTTTACCTGACTTGCCCACATTCTCTTGAATTCTTTTTTTTTTTTTTTTAATGTTTTTTAAAAGGTGCAGACAGGAATAATGGCAAGCAGGCAGAAAGAGAGGGGAGGAAGAAGTACCCTATTCCATTTTGTTGTTTGCCCTGGTTGTTTATTCTCAGGCCTCAGGTCTTGAACTGGGGACCTTGAGATGTATGTGGACTGCACCTGGTGAATCAAACCTCTAGGCCACTAGGACACATTTCTCCCCCTACCCGACCACCCCTGAATTCTTAATTAGCTTGTCTGGAATCTCATAATTCACTTTTAAGATGAAATCTGCTGAGGAATTAAAGCAGAATTATTCATTCAATTCAGTTCAACAAGCTGTATTTATCAGCAGTTATTTGCCAGGCACTGTGGCTAGTTGCTAATGTGTATGAAGTAGGCGACTTACTGATTTATTCAAGAGCTATGGTTGAAGTAAATGATTTCCTTATTTATTCCTCAAATATCATTGACTTCCTAAATTCAATTTAGTAAATTCGTCAACTGATTTGGCAAATTTTTTTTCCTAAATGGAAGTATTTGACTCATGGTATGTGAGAAATGAAACAATATAGGTTGCGTGCTCAGTGCAGTATCTGATTCCAAGTCTGTCTTCAGAGCCAGTCCCTGCCTCAAGAGTTCATATTCCAGTGGAGATGTCATTCCGTTGATATTGATTCATGCCTACTAAGGATGCCAGCTCAAGTATATTGTAAATTTCTAAAAGCGAAGACACTGATCTTATTTCTTGAATGCCTCCTCATTCTTCTTAGACATCCTATTTATGCAAATTTTTAATTATAAATTTTCATCCTCGCTTCTTTCCATTGTTTTCAGCCATATTTATCTACATCTGCAACTTTTATAATTGCAAACTGCATTGGTTTTTCTAATAGTTATATATGCTGACATCTGCAAATGAGTCCTTCTGTCCAAGTACCTACTCATCAGTCCCTAAACTCCAGCATGCGTAAGTCCCAGCTCTTGTCTCCCACCAGTTTCCTTTTCAGTCTTACTCCTGGCGCCTTCTTTTCTGTCTCCTAGGCTTGAAACCAAACAGTCATCCTTGACTCATCATTCCTCTGCTTCAATACCTGTATCTAATGTCACGAAAGCATTTTGATTCCTCCTTTTAATTGTTTTCTACATCCTTGTTTTCTGGTTCATGATCACACTGACCTTCATTTCATACTTGAACCATTAGACTAGTTCCCTAACTAGTGCTCATGTCTTCATCTTTTACTCCCTCCCAGTCTTCCTCCTTAAACACTCTCCAATTCTTCCCTTTATTCTCTTCCTTCCTGTTCAAACACCTGCAAAGTAGTCCCATTGCTTTTACATCAAGTCTAATTATTCTTATTTTGGGGCACTCTATCACAGTCCCAATGTGTTTCTTCAACTTCGTTTTCATCCCACTCTAAACCCTACTTTTCTCCAGTCAGATTATTTTCACACTTGCCCTGCTTCTTTTCATGTCTTTGCTCCAGAAGTTGTACTTGGGTGTCAAATGGAATCTGCTCCTGTCCTTCCCAGCTCTGTTGAGCCAGGGCAAATTAGTTTCCTAAATGGTGGGATTTGACTCACGGTGTATGAGAAGTATGTGGGACTATGTAGGTTAAGTGCTCAGTACAGTATCTGATAATATTTGCTTAAAAATGTTTTTACTGTTTTTTACTATTTTCCCCCTTCTCTATCTGCCTACCTACCTGAACTTTTAAGACTCTGCTCAAAGCTCTCAATCCCTATGGAGCCTGAACCGACTTCCTTTACTTTCTCTGAATTCCTGAAGATAAGACAGATAACATAAAAATATTGGGGATAAATAACATACTGAGAGGGTTAATATGAAGTGGCACATGGGAATCCAGGACTCGGAAGCTAACATACTCTACCAATAATTAGCTTGAGACCACAGACATAATCACTTTGGACTTCAATTTCCTTATCATTAAAATGGGAAAATTACTTATTCCCACCTTATAAGGTTGTTAGAAAATCAAATTTACCTCAGAAATTATCTTGGATTATTACACACATATAGTTTCATTATATATCATTTGATTTCACCTATACTGAAATGTAATGGACAAAACTATATACTACTTAGAGTATATATCATGATATATCAATATATGTACATTATATATATATATATATATATATATCATTCCCCCCATATAGTTAACACATCTAACACTTCATATCTTAATACATAGATATATATATTTTTTTTTTTTGTGGGAACATTTGCATTCTACTCAGCAAATTTCAATTATACAGTACTGCATTGTCAACTATAGTCACCATATTATCTATCATATCTTCCAACCTTATTCATCTTACATCTGAAGGTTTGTATCCTTTTACAAATATCTCCCTATTTTCTCCAGTCCCTACCTCTGGCGACCACTTTTCTACTCTATTTCCATGAGCTTGAGTTTTTTCAGATCCACATATAAATGATATCATGAGGTATTTGTTTTCCTCTGTCTGGCTTATTTCTCTTAGTGTAATACTCTCAAAGCCCCCATCCATGTTGTTGCAAATGGTAGAATTTCCTTCTTTCTTATTACTAAATGGTATTCCTTTGTATATATGATTGTTATGATATTTTGGTAAAGGTTAACCACTGATTTGTTAATATTTACAGATATTTAGAAATATTTTTATGTATGGTAAGCCTTTTTTATAAGAATTTTTTCCAAGACTCATACTTAGTGTAGGTGCTGTTTAGCAACTACATCTCTTTAGGAGAAAGCCAACATGACTTGTGAAGAAATTAAGTCTTCTAAGTTCAGTTTGCATTTCATATTCATCGCTGTTTGGTCTAGGACCTTGAGAGCCACAGTTCTAGAAAGCATGGGGTTTAAAGCAAACATACTAACAAACTTTTGGTTTTCTCAGTACTGAACATTCCAGAGACGGTTTCTATGCTTTCTTAAGCCATTTCAGAGTTTCAAAAGGCATAAACAAGTCAGTAAGAATAAACACTAATTAGGAAATGAAGTTTAATTTTTTTTATTTCAAATTCTAACTTTTCTTATCCTTAAATTGTCTTATTTTTATTTTTTAGTTTGCATGAAGCCCAGAGACCCTCGCTCAAAGGGATGATTATATTAAAATGGTGTATGTGTGCCGCCATATTGGCCCCACCCAGGATAATTGGTATTATTGACAATGATGGTCACGGGAGTTTCCATTTTCTGTGATTCATATCATAGAGCCACTGGGGTAAAATTTAGAGGGAATCCACTCCTATTTTAAATGCCAGGTTCTCACTCCAAGACAATTATTCCTCCATACACAAAATACTTTTTTTTTTTTTTTGGTTGTTTAAATCTGGTCACACCTCTTATGAAAACAGAAACACGTCAGGCCATCACAAGTTTCATCTGCTGTCTTAATCATTCAGTTTTGTTAACCGCAGACACTGAAGAAATAAGATGTAGTAATTCAGAATAGTTGCATGCTGGGTTCTTTTGTTTAGCCTCAGTTCCGGGAACTTTATAGATAAAAATGCATACAGTAGAGATGAAATGATTTTTTTTCCATTTTTAAAATAATTTGTTATTGAAGTACCACTGCATTACAACATTATGTAAGTTTCAGGTATGCACCCTCATAAATCAACATCTGTACTGCATACTGTGAAGACACACTAAAGTCCATCCTTGATCATTTAATTGACCACTTATACCCAATTTGCCACCCTCCTACCCCCTTTCTTTCTGGTAACCACGAATCTTGTCTCGTAGACTAAAAGTTTGTTTTTGTTTTATTTAGTTCATCCATTTGTTGGTTTTCTCTGTAAACCACAAATGAGTGAAATCATAGTGTTTTTGTCTTTCTCTTTCTGACTTTTTTCACTAAGCTTAATACCTTCTAGGTTCATCCATGTTGTTGTAAATGGCAAGATTTATCTTTACAAATTTATTTTATATAGCCAAGTAGTAATCCATTGTATATATTCATCACATCTTCTGTATCCACTCATCTGTGGGCATTTAGAGTTGTTTCCAGTTCTTGGCTATTGTGAATAGTACTGCAATCACTGTGAATATTGAAGATAATTCTTTTTAAAGAAATAATTTGGAATTTTTAGGAGTTCTTTCCGTCCCCGTCCTCACTGCCACACTGGAGTGTGAATGCTTTTGGAAGAAATACTGTTCTGATCTTACTGTAATCTGTGAAGGAACTCTTGTGGATTATGAGCTTTCTAAACTGACCATTCAAAGCTCCTTTGGTGAACAGAAGAACCACTTGTAATAATAACAATAAGTCAAACTTTCAATAGGACCTCTGATCAAAATTCTTGGATAGAAAAGTAAAAGCATTGAGAATAGCAACAGAAAAATAGCGTCTTCAAAGGTGAGGTTTATCTATAATTTAAGGCCTTTGACTGCTGTCTCAATATGGGAACTTTTCCTTTTGTTCCATTTTTCTGCAGTGTGCAGCTAAGAAACTCTTCAAATTCTTTCTTTCTTTCTTTTTTGTTCAGTATAGCCTAGGATTTGAATGGAATTTGAAATGAAACTTAATGTAATATATTTACATTTTTCCTATAGGGTCAACATTTAAAGTGTTCAAAAAATAAGAATCTGTGAAAAGTAAAACTTTAATTTTTTTCTTCTCTAATGATGTTCCAGGTCTATGTTCCAATAAAAGTTGATGATTGTCTTTTTTTTTCTGTTTGTTTGTTTTTCTTTCTAATTAGTCTTTGGCCCTCATATATTTTTTATTTGCTATGTCAAAGTCAGATTTTTTTGAGTTATTTATTTTTCTTGTCCTCTAAGGATTTGTAATAGTGAATCTGAGTTCAATAATTTATTGGTCTGAATCAGCAACATGTGCTTCATTGGTTCCTTTTTTTTTTTTTTTTTTTGACAAAGTCCATTTGATTTAGTTCATTTTTTAAAGTCTACTTTTGTTTAATTTAGTTCATTCATTATCTGGGTGTCTGTATACACCACATATGAATGATAACATACAATGTCTATCAATGTCAGATTTTCAAATGAGATTTTTTGATTCAGTGAATTTTACTGACAATAATTAAACAGCCCAAATCTGTTAATTTAACTGAATTTAATAATTTACAAGGAAACATAGCTGAGATTTTCAAAATTTAATTAGTAATATTCCCTTGTGAATTGTGGCAAGTCAGGCAGGAAAAGGAAGAGCTAAAACCTTTTAGTAACCTTTTAGTAAGAATCCGTTATCAAACTATTTCTGTGACTTAAATGTCCTTTTCTCTTTTTCCTCCTCAACTCAAAGTTCATGGGTAAACCTTTTTTTTTTTTCTTTCTAATGATGGCATTAATCCAGATATTTTGAAGGACTGAAAGTCTGAGGAGTGAAGGAATTTGGGAGTCATCATAGGTTGTGGTATTACTATGGATTATACAGGCAATATTTTTTCAATGTAGAATCTGGAATGAAGAACAGCATTTTGAGGGACTAAAGAGAACGAATCAGATTCAAGAGATTAAATGAATTCACATTCAGGTTTATAAATGAATTGCAAATTTTAGTCACCTCGCAAAGAATATTTCAAAAGTTTGTTCACCTCCCAAAGAATATTTCAGAAGTTTGTTCCTACAAGTGGCTCATTGCTGGAAAAATATGAGCACTGTTGATTGAGATCACTACATGCTATGTCTAATTTTCATGTGGTTCCAAATAAAGTTATATGGATAAATATTTATTTATATTCCTGTGTTGCTCTGGGTTATTTTTATTTTGCGCTGTAGGTGTGGCATCCCCTCCAACCTCCCCTCCCCGCCCTGATTTCCCACTAATTTTTCCTCTCAAATATCTACAATTCAGAGTTTAATAGCCAAGGAGAAATGGGTAGACGACCCCAGAATGAAGGATAGAAAAGATTAAAACACAAATGAGGGATATCAATTTTTTTTCAGTCGAGGCTGCAAATCTAGATTGTATTTCATAAAACAGGAGGAGGACTGGCAGGAAGGTTTCCGCTGTTGCTGTGACAGGTCACCACTTCTAATCTGAGGGTCACAGCCAAGTTCCTGGTTTAGTAATTGCTTGATGTGACATCTATCGTGACCTTTATTTACTTTGGCCTTTCTGGCTAGAGGTCACAAAAGCAAAAGAAGATAGAAGTCTCATAAATGCCTTGATGATGAAAAATGAGAATGGTATCCCTTTGGCCCTATGTATGAATATATGTATAATGTGCTGAGGTGTTTTAACTCTTTGGTGCAATTCACATGGAAACAATTATTATCCATTTTTATCTATTCTAGAGATGTGTTTTGTAATGACTTTGTGATAAAGATAATAGATACTAAAAATGGCAAAATCTTGTTCAATCTCAATCTTGACCATAGGCAATAGAGGCAGATTGCCCTGGATTAATTATTTTTCATCTGATGAGAATTCTCTAGTACATAATTATGGTGTCACGAATAGAAAGTGTTACTTTGCAAATCCTCTAAAACTGGGTAACTGAGCAATTTGATATGTGCTTTTACCTGCAGGGGCAGGAATACACATAGGAAAGGTGTTATCATGAATAAATGTTGTATTTCTCCTTCATATATTATTAGATATAGATCAGGCCTAAGTCTTGGCCTTTTCCAAGAACAAAATATTATTTTTCTCCCCTAAAATAATGCTGTTAATAGAATTCCAGTGCTGTTCTTCATACAGCCAGCCCAGGAATAGGAATTTGAAGGTGAGATACTGCATTTTCTTTACCAAATGTTTTGTCCTAACAAGAATATTTTACTAATAATCTTTAATGGTGGTTATTTAGAAAAACTGAATACTCTCCCTGAGAGTCTAGTTTAATGATTTCATACTTCTTTCATGAGAATAGAGGCTTTACAATGTCAAGAATAGAGGCTTAAGGAGCAAAATTGTGATTTTTGATGCTATTCCAATTTCTCTGCATCTGTATCTTTGTAGACAAAAGTAATGATACAGTAAATGAAAATAGTAGGTAGTGATTGCCAAATGCATATATAGCCAGAGTGTTTACAGAGGTTTCCAAGAAATAGAGTTCTAGTCCTCTGAAGAAATGTATAGACAATCTCAGGTATGCTAATCATGTTCATGTGCTAAATCCTATAGAATCCTAGCAAGCCAGGTGTTTATTTTTACTTCTTGTTCAAAATATTATTGGATACATTGGTGTAATAATGAGGCTTCTTCAGAATAGACTATGCTATCATTCAACTTTTAAGTCAAAAATGCATTCCTGGAAATGCTAGCAAAATCAAGGAATGATGCAAAATGTATTTCTTCAGAAATAAATCAAGAAAAGCTGATCTGGGGTGACATTCTTGGACTGTGAGTCCTGCTTCCAAAACTTAATTTCATGTCTTCCTGAAATTGTATGCAACAGACTTGTTCTCTGAAGTGAAACTTGGCACAGAGAATCGAAAAGCTGGATGCTGTTTAACTACTTTGTGGGGGTATTTTTTCCATCTTTGCGGTGTCATCTTTTAATTTTGCTGTCACACAAAATGAGACAATTTTAGTAATAATGCTGCCTTTCACTCAGTAAGGCTTTCTTCTTCTTCTTCTTTTTTCAAATTGCATCATATAATTAAGAACCATTAACTACTGTTAGGGGATTTGGCTAAGTCATCTTTAAGTTCATGAAAACAAAAGGAATGGTCTTCCCTAATCTTACAAAAGAGTCAAGGACTTTGGCAGGCAGTGAGAAGCTGCTGTGGACCATTCTCCTGGGGTATTACTACATTGTGTGATCTTCATCAAAGATGTTTTTAAGACCTTATCAGAGTTTTTATGTAAACTTGCTAAAAGGTTTTGGGTTTACAAATCAACATTAGCTAGTTATAACAAGTTATTCATTGTCGAAAATCACTTTCTTGGGCGATGCTATATTTTTAGTTATGATGCTGATTTATATATTTTAAGAATGGTTACAATGCCTAATAAGCAGAAATTAAAATCCAAATATGACCTTTAGTGATGGTATTTAGAATGGTGCTTAGCTTTGCTTTTATTTTTTTAGAAAAGTGATAAAAGGAGGTTTTGTTGTTTATCACAGAGCATGATAGACCCTTCGCCTGCAATTACAAAGAATTTCTTTTCTAATCTTGTTTCCTACTTGTATGGCAGAACTTCTCTAGTACCTGGATCTCCTCAACTTTCTTAACAGAGAGAATTTCTTTCTCATTATGCCACAGTGTTGTAATACTCTGCTTAATTCTGGGTTGTGGAAGCCAGTAATTATGGAGATAATTTATTTTGTTTCAGCATGACTCAGTGGGAAGAAGAACGGGTCAAATGTTGAAAAGGGACCAGGGAAATATCTATGATGTCAGACCACCGGGCACAATTTCGAGGACACCCAATCATTGCTGACTCCTCCCGTGGGCTTTAAAATAGCTAGCAGTCCAGGTTACTTCACGGGCCCAGGGCAAGTCTAATCTTGGTGGGAAGCAGAAGTATGGAGGAGACACAGGCTCTCAGAGTAAGGGCGTCAGATGTCAAATGAGGGGGAAACACAGTTATTTGTCAGTTATTTAGTTAGTTATTTATTTTTAAAGGAAAGGTGCAGTCAGGAATGAAGGCTAGTAGTCAGGCAGGAAGGGACAGCAGGAAGAAACATTTCACTTTATTTTTATTTAGTTGTTCACACTGGTGGTTTCTCCTGGTCCCACGACTCGACCCCAGGGGTGTGTGGTCTGCGCTATTGACCTAACCGCTGCTCCAGCAGGACGCGTCAGTTATTTGTCATTTAGAAGAGAGAAGGTCAGGACCTGGCATGATATCCCAACCCAGTTCAAGGAATTAGAGATTCGTGGTCTTTTTCCTCAGTGAAGGGGCAAGCAGTGCTCTACAAAGGCATTCAAACAGCTTCACCGTGATACTTGCAAGAGTGGCTTCCTTGCAAGAAGGTAGAGAATATGAGTGATTGCTTTGATAGTATCTGTAGGGGAGGAAGCTTCACCAGAGAGGTCTTGAGTCCTGAAAAAAGCCATCGTGTCTCCGATGGCTGCTGGGATGGACAGTCAGTGCCACAGGACTAACAAATCCCACTGGACTCACTGGCGCCCTCCCGCACCCGCCGACATGTGCCTCTCTCCATCACACTCGGCTCTTCTGTCAAACTCCCATGTCCAGTAAAAACCCGAGTCCTGTCAATTCTACTTGTGTGCTGTTCCAGGCTCTCTCCTTGAGGCTGACGACTCCCGCCTTTGCTGGCACCTCAAAAAGGAAAATCAGTCCTGTCTTCTCCAAATCACCTTTTGCACAGCAGCCTGAATTGTTTTCCCCAAATGCTGATTTATCACTTGACTTCTTTTACCAAGATCCGTGACTGAGTTTCCACTGCCCACAGGATCATATAAAAACCTTAACGGGTTGCTGGAGACCCTCCATGACAACCTGGCCTCTCACAGCCAGTGCGGAGGCAGAGGCACCCATCGGCCCTGTACTCAGTGCAGTTTCAAGAATTTACTCTCTCGTTTCATTCTCCCTTCCATGCTTGGCCTAGGATATTCCTTTGGCCTGAATACCCTCTCCCTCTTTGTCCACTTTCCCCAGTCCCATTTGCTCATCTGGCAAAATTATATTCACTCTCAGAAATTCAGACTTCTTTGGGAAGTGTCCCCGAACCTTTTTCCTCCTGTGCATGTCACCTTGTCCTCCACCTCTCCGCAATACCTTGCACTCGGACATGCTCGATAATTAATGCTCAGTCTTGACGGAGATGCTGTGAGACACACCATTAGATCCCGCATGATTCGCTCACCCCGGTTTGGTTGATTTGTCTGTTGATTGGGAATGGGGTAAGGGTTAGTTTACGCCTGCCCTTTGTCCTTCTATCAAAATTAAAATATTCCTTTCGGGTTGTGCCCAAAGGAGTAAGAGATCTATGTGACTTGTAGTTAGCCGAGCCTGGTGTTAAATCACAGGTAATTCCAGTGTTTGGGCATTGAGAAACTTTTAACTCTTGACGTTCTTTTATTGATAGATTGAGATGTTGGAATTTACGGAGAAATTCAGAAGTCTTGAAGATATTCTCTTTGGATAACATTTTATTAACTTCCTAAAATATGACCTGCTGCTTAGGAATAGTAAATGTTTGTAGGCTATTTAACTTATATCATTCAATATACCTAGTTAGAGGAAAATAATTGTTTTGAGGATAACTATTACTGTAAGTACAGATTGGGAAAGATAAGTTTACTTGAAATATTTTGGGTTTTTTGAATGTAATCTTTTATTTTTGAGGAGACTTGCTTTAAGTAAATGTTTCTTGACTGGTGATTGATTTTCTTTTTTATATTCCTTTTTCCACATGAATTGCTTTATGTTTAAAATTATTTATAATGGTGTGTGTTTTCCATAAACTGAAATTTGTGATATATAGTTGATATGTCTAGGTCATAGTCTCTGAGAAATTGTCTTTTTGGTGGGTAGCTCAAAATATGGTGAGTTTCTGTCATAGAGAGACACTAAGCTAGACCAAAAAAAAAAAAAAATCCTGGAGATTGTTCGTCCAAGATCTATAGGAATATTAATTTATAGTGTGTTCCTTGGAGGAATTTAGACACCTGGACCGTGCTGCAGAACTTGAACTTGGACTTTCTAGCATCTCTTCAGAGGATATCGCCATTCCTGTTCTGTCCTCTACTTCCTTTGCTGCACTTGTAGGAGGACCCTTTGCCTTTGAGTGTCCTCCCACCCCCTTCTCAGTCTGAGGGGCAGTGTCCACAGTTGAAATTGTTCTCAAAAATTTTCTGGTTCTTGATTTTTAAACACTTGACAAGTCACTCTGATGAACCACTTCTGAATGGAGTCTTTGGTGAATGTGAAAATAAAGTTGGAGTTAATTTTTTTTTTTTTTATCATGAGTGTTTTCATTAATAATTGCATGCATTCCATTGGATTCTACTTTTAACAGATTGGGGGTTCTTGATTTTTTCTTCAGTCCTTAGTTTCTCAGGTACTACAACTTGCTAGTGTGTTAATAGCTATGATCTTGGCTTGCTGTGCTATGGTTTCCTCTGAATTACCAGTTCTTACTTCCTTTACACTGTTCCCCTTTTTACCAATTTCCAAGCATGTTTTTTCTTCAATCTCAGTAATACAAGTACAGAAAACCAATTCTGAGTCATTACTCATTGTTTCCTGCTGAGTTTGAGCACCTCTTCTGGGGGTGTCATTCATTAGTTCCCTACCTTTTGGTCACTGTTGTTGACCAGGCATCCATACTGTTACCTGCACCTGGAGCCTGTTGAGATTTTTCCAAGAGATCTCTGCGGTCTTGAGGTCCTGCCCCTTAGAAAGTAAGGCTTTTGCAGAGTCATCTGCTTTTCAAGGCCTGGGCAAACTAAGGACTGTTCAACCTAAATGACCTAAAATAAAATCCCATGAAATAAATTTGGTAATTATTTATATGAAGCTGAACATACCTGACTTTAAAAGATGACATTTACTTTAATTTTAAAGCTGTGCAGTTTCTTAAAAATGGTAAGGACTCAGCAGACTCATACAGGGAATATAAAAGAGATTTGAAGGGGGCTGCTGACTGAAGTCTTGTATTCTAACTCCACCATGCCATCTGTCCAGGTAAAGCAGAGGCATCTGTGGGTTTTGTCATCCCTTCAAATATGCACAGAAGGCCTTTTGGCTCACAAGTTCAGAGTTATCCTGGGTTACGTCTAGATTTTGGAACAACCTGTGATTACACTTTTGACTTCTCTGGGACCCCAAGAGCTGATTTGAATTGATCTGACCTTTAAACAACTTGTCCCACAAAAATAATGGCTGTTTTGGTGCGCCCTGTTGGAGCAGTGGTTGGCCAATTGCCTCTGAAGGACACATACTCCTGGGTTCAAGTTTGGGGTTGGCATTAGGAGAACAACCAGTGTGGACAACTAAATAATAATAAAATAGGATGCTTCTTCCTCCTCCTTCTTCCTGTCTGCCCGCCTGCCTTCATTCCTGCCTGCACTCCCCCCACCTTTTATTTTTTGTAAAAGCCTGTTTTTTAGATAATATTGTCCAGTAGGAAGGAATCCCCTAAAATTACAGTTCATTATGATGATTGTCACTCAAAAAAATTTTTTTTCCTGCTCAGCAATACCTCTGAAAATGCAATCGGTGATTCAGTTCATTATCCTTCTCTTAAACTTGGATCCATAAATTTTTTTCTTAGTTGCTTATGAATATCAATATATTCCAATCTTAATGCTGATATATTCAAGAAAGCCATTAAACATGCATCTAGTTATTGTCCTCATGGAATGGTGTAAATCTTCCTGATTACTTTGATAATTCTGATGTTTAGCACTCCTGTATTTTCAGTGAGAGTATCATCAGCAGAGAAGATTTTATTATCACTGAATCAATTCTGTTCCAATCTTGTGACCCTGAGTTTAAGTAAGAAGTAAGCAATGAAGTTAGAGTAAATGACTATTGATTGATATTGGTCTCTAGTTTCTAGGATTCAAAGCCAAAGATGAGGCTGATAAAAAAATCATTACATACTAACACATTTATCCCAAATGGATTTATAAATTAGTGTCTAAATATTTATGGGAAAGTAGTGGATAGTAAATGGTTGGGTGGTATGAGTATTGGGCATCAAGTTATGTTCCCTCTCTTTCTATTTCAATTCAGCTTAAAAATCTCTTCACTTAAAAAAGTGATTGCCTAGAGACCTTTGAAGCCAGGGAGAAGGCTGCAGGGGCAAAAGGGTTATTCCCAGGGTCACACTTCATTTACATAAGCTAGTAACCGTAGGGCACAGTGGAATGTCTGTAAATAGATTTCATTACAGAAGTTCAGCTTAAAGGGACTAAAATAAATCCTCAAGCAAACATTTTATATTGCTTCAGGTTCTGCTGTAATAAAAATATTTTAGTAACACAGCGTTCTATGGTGGCAGGAAATGAAACAGGAGGGTCCCGTATCTTTCTTTTTGGTACACTGTTATGAAACATCTTAAAGAAGACAAACACGATATTCTGATTATTTTAGAAAGACAGTCCTGGAACAAAAATAAGCTATGTCATTTGACATGGCTATCACGAGGTAGTAAGACAAATAAATAGAAATCTCTCTCTCCTAACCCTCACACCCCCACCCCTGCCTCTAGATTCCTCTCTTTTTACCTCCTTTCTATCATGGCTTTCTCTCTTCTGATCTCTTATTTTCCCTTCCTGACAGTCTCCAAGGTTTATTACTACAGGATCTGTCCAGCAGCAGCATGTCTGGAAATACTGAATACTGCATTCCATGCTCCAAAAGAGTTTTGGCCAGAAAGCAAGATTTAAAAACCAAATATCAGATTTAAATATTAGCATCTCTGAAAAAGAAATAAAGGTGAAACATACTGTTTTCATTTTGACATAGCAAAAAAGGGAGTAGACCATTAATAAGTTATAATTAAATTGGAACTTGAGTGAAGAGTAGAAGACAGCAATCTTTATGATTCCTCCAATTCTAATTGATATACAAATCAAAGACCTCATTCTGGTACTTTAAAATATGGCTAACAGACATCTTCAAATAGCAATATGCTGCTTTAGACGTGATTTTAATGAAGAGTAGACCAGGGAGATATATTCTGATGATTTCACATGGTAGGGTTAAGGAACTTGTGGGTCATGTTCTGTGCACTGCTAAAACCAGTATTTTGTGTATACACATGAGTATGTAGGTATGTGGTTGGTGTCGTACATTCATTTGACATTTATTTACTAAGTACCCACCCCACTAGATGTCAGATGCTGTGTAGGGTTCAAAGACTACTAGAAAAACTTCTTAGTTGAGCAGTTTGGAGAATAACACTTCACATCTGTGTCATAGTTTGCTCACCTGGAAGAGGGACCTGCACACCTCTCTTGCAGACTGCATGTGAGGCTTAGGGTTTGGAAACACAGCTAAAATGGTGGATGCTGTGTGCAGTACATAGATACTGAAAGCATCAGAGCTAATTTTATTCTTAGGGTCCGTATTGATTTACTCTAGTTTTAAGAAAATCAACAATTTAATTGTTCTAGATAACTTAAAATAGCCATTTATCAGTAATATGGGAACATAATTTTCTCAGTTTCAAGTTGAGTGGTATAGGTCTCATAAAATCGTTTTTATTTGCATTTACATGAACTCCACACTATCGAAATATGTTTCATGGAGTTTGCGATGTTACCAGAACTTAAGGACTAGTGCATCTGAAAACCCCGAGGCTCAGTTTGCAATTGGTATTTTGGAAGAACATCCATCTCTAAAGGCAGTAAGCATTTCTTAGCCTAGAACTGCTAGATCAGACCCTAAACATATAATACAGTGCGTGGTATCTATCTCTTTAATTGCATGTGCTCCACACTTCCATTTATATTTAAAATATCCCTTCATCCTCCACATGCTTGCTTATGAGAAGGTGCAGGTAATCATCTTGTCCTAGAACAAGAGAAGGGAGAGGGAAACGACAGAGCCCAGAGAAACTTCATTTTTCCCTGGAAATACTAGTCTTTTATAGTAATTTAATCAGATAATTTCAGTTTATGTTACATGTGTTTCATTGTGTTTACTTTTCTAATAACTACAATTATTCTCAGACTGACATTACATTTTTCCCCTCGAATAGATGTGCTTAAATTGAAAAAATCCAATTGAATAAGAGCATGTAACGAGAAAATGTAATCCATCGTTATTAAAAAAGGCAGCTTACCTTTATCTGGGTGTTAAATAGTACAAATCCATGAGAGCCAGTGACTGTTTTGAAGTCAAAACGAAGGGCATTACCAAGGCTGAAGTGGATTTGTCACAGAATTATACGTATTACCTCAGAAATAGGTTATTATATCTAGAATGGGTTAGGGGAAGCATGGAGGAATATCATGAGAGAAAGCGCATTTTCGTTTTATGTATTTTCTTCACCTGGGTAATTTAGATTTTGGGGTTAAAATTAAGATGAGTAAAATCCAAAGTAGTTTAAAAGAGCTTACATCAGACTGATTAACTCGGCTTTCTGGACGAATGTCTTCTAGAAGAAAGCTGCAGAGGGAGATTTCTACACGAGCTCTTGCAATAGCATGATGAGCGCGCCAGCAGAGACTGGACTTCGCAGCCCTGGGCATCTGTTTAAACTGGGAGCCCATGTCCTTAACCCATAGGCTCCACATTTCATTCAGTGCTGCGGGTTTGTTTCTGAAGTCTTTCTGAATCATGCCTTTGTCGTTAAAAGGTGTGACAGCTCACAGAGTTTTTAAAAATATTTGACGCTGGCAGTCATGAAGTCAGCATTATTTTAAGCACAGATTTCTAAACAAAGTATTAAAAAGAACCCATTCACATGTGGTTTTAGTATTTTTTAATTTATTTGCAAGGAAAACAACAAAAAGCTGTGAGAAACAGCATTTCTCTGGATAAAAGCACTTTCATGTTGTAGGAAGCTTAGCATGGTTTGGGGTAAAATGACTGTCATTGAAAGAATTCCATTATGCAATGACCTGACCTCCATATTACACCTTCCTGCAAGGATTTTCTGAACCTGCTTCGAGGGTTGTAGCAGTGTTTAAATTACATGCTTTATGAACCACATTCACATGCGTCACCAGAACTGTCAAGGTGTGCGGGGACCGTATATGTAACATACTTTCAGGTAAATGGTTTTTCAAAAAGAATTCGTCTGCCTTCAGTGATCCAGAGCAAGCTTGATTCATCTCATTTTTTTCTTAATGATGCATTCAGTCTCTGCTGTACTATCATTCTTCTTTTATGCTCATAAGAAAGAGGTTTTGTGTACTTTTCTGCTCGCACTTCTGCTTTTCTCTCTCCTGGCTCTCAGGATAAATACAGAAGCTCATGATCCGGTTGCTTTTTGGATCCTAAGGAAATGTGTTTCCATCTTTCAGATCCTGGAACACACAGTATGTAGTAAAGCTGCAGCTACAGAATTCGATCAGTTCAGACTGAGTGGTGGGGCCCCCGTAGGAAATACCTGGGTTTTTGCCTCATGGATGGAAGTTGGGTCCACAGAGTTCCTAAAGAGTAGTCAGGAGGGTCTCAGGACCTTTGGAATTGACAGGCCAGAGGCTCCTGGTTTCATCAGAGAAGTAAGATAATAATAGTCTCTATTACAGCTTAAGCCCCAGTAGGAGTCCAGCCTATGCTTCACAGGTGGTACTGAATTATCTCGGAAAGCAGCTGTTTTCATAATGTCACAGTTGAGATGGGGCCGAATAGAACTGAGGTAACATGCTAATGCTTCACACAGTGACAGAAGTCGGATTCAGATGCGGGCGTGACTCCAGGGGACAAGCAGAGATGGAGGAATGACTGTAAAAGGAAAAAGGGCAGAGACATGGGTAGGGGAAGAGATACTGCAGATGTGAGTGAGATATCCAGATAATAAACAAGCTCACTCAGCAGGTTGAGGGTGGTGGGTGATCTCAAAGACTTAACAGCCCCCACACCCTGAAGGCAAGTGAGATCTCAGGCATCTCAAAGGTGTTGGTTTCCAGGATTTGTTGCTACATTTGCAGGCCACAGTAGAGGGGCCACATGGTGTCACTGCAAAGCCATGCTCACAGGATTCCAGGGGGCTGTGCTATGGGGCAGTCGACTTGGTTTTTCAGGCATAGTCAGAGACTCCTGTGTCTCATAGAGATATGACTGCAGTATCACCATACAAAGTCAAACACAGAGTCTTATATGGACTGAAAAGTGAGTCTTTCTTATTTATTCCCCTCAGCACTAATACTCTATCAGAAGGTTCATTTTAAATAATAACATAATACATGATTACATACATACGCACATACATGCACATATATAAATTTTAAAAGTTCATTTCTGTCACATATACTTTTATTCATTTTTTTACATTTTAAGAGTCATTTTAAATAAAATTTGCAATTTGATTTTGTACTTGGCAGTATATCTTTGAGATATTTCCTTAAGTACCTATCATGGGTTTTTGTTTTTGTTTTGTTTTTTTTAAGAGAGAGAGGGAGGAAGAAGCACTTAAGGAACGTAGGAATGAAGAGGAGGAAAAAAATCTTTATTTATTTACTACTCACTTTTTTGTTTTTTCCCACTTGGGTTGCTGGCTGTATGTGGTCTGCACAGCAGTTTCTCAGCTGCCAAAGTCACAAGGGCGCATCTGCCATCATGTTCTTTTAAACTCTAAATACATACCAGATTAGCACCAGCATTTAAAACATTCCCCTATTGATGGGTGCTTAGATCGCTTTTCACATTTTCACTACTGCAATTCCGAAAATGAATGTTATCATAGTCACCTTTATTTGCACGTTTGTATTTCTCTAGATATACTATACCTAGAAGGAATTGCTGGGTTAAAATAAGTTTGTATTTTAAATGTTGATAGGTACTGCCAAATTAAACCACTCAATTTCTTACAATTTTGACCCTGTCACATTGAAGTATGTGAGAGCATTTATTTTCCCACACCCTCACTTATACTGAATTTAGTTTTTTATCAGTGTGATGGGTAAAAATGATAGATGTAAGCAGGTTCATTGTTGAATGTTCGGTGGAACATTGAGAAATGATTAGCAAAGAAGCACATTATGTTGATTACTTTGTCCTTAACCTGGTTTTCCAGCCACTACATTAAAAAATTAGCTCCTGGTTTATTTCATGAATCTGCCAGTTCTAATGTACTTCAGGTAGTAGAGACAAATGCGATTTAACTGTAGGTATATGTGCTAAAGTTTTAGCTAGATTAACAGTAGGGATAGATGACACAATAACTTTGGAGATTTTCTTTGTAAAGGATATTATAATTTGTTGAGTTAATGGTAATTGCAGAATAAGTGCACATTTCGGAAGTAATGTGCTTTTCTTATGATACAATAAAAAATAGTTTTTAATCTGTTTCCTGGCTCCGAGCTCCTACGCCTCTGAGAATTCACCGTATGCTCATGGGAAGTGCGTTAGATCTTCACAATGGACTCTGGTCATCAGAAACACCAACCACATCACCAGGGCTTAGAACTTTCGGCCTCAGGGAATAGCGGGTGGGGTGAAGCAGGGAGTCCAATGACCCAGGGCCAGTATTTAGTCAATCATGCCAGCATCATAAAACCTCCATAAAAATCTCTGAAACAGTGGGATTCGGGCAGTTTTCCTGTTAGTGAGTACATCCACTTGCTGGGAGGATGGAGAGGTGGGGTAGGTAAAACAGATGAAAATAGGGAAAATTGGTAAATTCACAGGGAGAGTTAGTAAATTCATGGTAAATTCTGTGAAGGAACATATAACCCAGTAAGTCCTATTCATACTTCGTGGGTTCTTAAAATTAATCTGAGTTAAGATTTTTAACCTTATAACTTTAATCAACTCATTGACTTTTTAAAAAACCTTTTTATTTATTTTTATTTAGTCATTCATCACCTTGGTTGTTCCCACCAGCCCCAGGACGTGAACCTGGTCTTTGGGATGTGTATGGTCTGTGCTCTGCTGGAGGCAGTTGACCAAACCACTACATCACCAGGGCACACCTCAGAGGTTTCTTAAGTTACAAATTGCACAGCAGAGATGTGCAAGTCTGAATGTTATCAGCATGCATGACATTAACCCTTTACATTTGTAAAGGGTACTGCAGTTTACAGAGTGCTTTGCCATACTCTTTTTCACTAGCCCCATCCCTCACTCTGCTTGGCATGTTGTAGAATGGATGACATAGTGGATGCTAGAGAAAACTGTTTGATGTGGCTGGGCCAGGATAACACAGATGTACGTCGTGAATATAGGAATAGAACTTATCTTCTCACTCCCAATCCAAAGCCTTGTCCACTTCATATGGATATTTCCAAGAACATTTCTAGAGGTTTAGGGAAGATAACCCCATCTGTTTAAGGTTCCTCAGATGCTAAACTAACAGAAAAAAAATACTATCAGACAGGATTTGTAGGAGAAAGATAAAATTTAATGACATGTATGGAGAATTCACATAACTGTAAAAAGGACAGACCAAACACTCTACATGGTACTGAGGAATAGAAAGGGGGCCTGGGGCGTCAAGGAGAGAGAAGGAGACTTTCACATGAGGGGTTGACTTCATGTGACAAACACTTTCTTTTAGATGTTTGTCCTGCCTTAAGATAGGTTTCTCTAATAAAGAGGTTGTTTCTAAAGATGACTCCATATCTCAGTATCTGTGGCACAGCTGTGTCCCAGTGAGCTTTTAGTTCCACATACTGAAGTGACTTATATTGGCAAAAGCCTGCTTTGTGGTGCACCCTGGTGGCCTAGTGGTTTAGTTCACCTGCCTTCGGCCACATACATCTCAAGGTGCCTGGTTCAAACGTGGGCCTGGGGAGATAATCAAGATGATGCAAAGCTAAATAAAATAAAGAACTTCTTCCTCCTCTCTCATCCTTCCTTCCTGCCTGCTCACCTTCATTCCTGCCTGCACTTTTCCTTTAAAAAACAAAACAAAAACAGAAAACCTGCTTTAGTTTTCTTGGAAAAGGCCTATCTGAACGTTTTTTTGTGGAACTGACCCCAAACATTTATAAGCATATTATGTACAAGATGATTTCAGGATGCTAAGAGGTTCAAGTTGGCCCACCCTCATGGTGAACAGGTAAGTAGTAAACCAGGATTCTTCCAGTGTTCTGGGATGGAGTCTAAAAAGAGTCCATTTTTACCAATAGTCACTTTTGTTTGCTCCTACTCCTGTCTCAGAAGGTCCGACCACACTCATCAGCAAATCTTCTACCCTTGGCTATTGCTGGAAAATCCAGTAAATTATAAAGTGAATCGTATGAATTCCCAAAACAGTCTAGTCAGCTAGCAGGAATGACTCCTTCCTGACTACTCAGATGCACATAGAATACTAACCAAATTTATTAGATCTGGGACATAAAATAATCTCAATACAGTTCAATGAGTTGAAATAATTTAGAATATGTTTTCCTACACTAAGTGAAATCAGTGAAAAGGCAACCAAAATCTCACAATTGTCTTTAAATTAAGCAGTATACCTATAAAAGTCTGTGAGTCGGGGTAAAATATTATAAAAACTTTAAAAATATTTTACAAATTAAATGGTAATGAAAATAGGTCTCAGTCAGAATTAAAGCAGAGTAGAGATGTGAATGCATAGCATTAAATGCATACAATTAGAAAATAAGAAAAGCTAAATGCCAGTGTTCTAATGCTTCTGTGTCAGTAAGTAAGGAAAAAAACAAAAACAAGTTGAACAGAAATATAAAGAGGAAATAACAAAGATAAGAAAGAAAATATAAAATGACAGTTAAAATTGGACTCCCTGAAAGGATTAATGCAATTTAAAAGGTTTTTGTAAGATTGATGAAGAAAAAAGAACATAAATAATAAATATTAATAATGAAAAGCAATATTATTGCAGATAGTAAACATTAAAAATGTAATAAGACATGAGAAACAACTTTACACTGAGAACTTTGACAATTTGATGAAATGAATAAATTCCATTAAAAATACAACCAAAATTGACAGCAGAAAAAAAGTTAAATGTTTAAGAACTTAAACTTTCAATTGTCTTTGGTACAATGTGAGTTTACTTTATTAACCAATATTCTTTTGATAGTTCTCAAGCAGTTATTTTTTCCTTTTCTATTATTACCCGTTCATAGATTTAGGTTTCTCATGCATAGATGTTTTCCATAACTTAAAATTTTTGTTCTGCTTTAGATCTCTTCCTGACTCCAAGTATTTCATATATATATATACGTATATACATATATACATATATATATGTAAAACCTCATTCATCCTTCTAAAGCACTATTTCTATATAGGACAGAAAGTTCTCTGTTTCTAACAGTGTATTAGATTGGGCTACCTGGAATATGTGTAATAATCCCCCTCTTTAAGTTTCATGATTTTAATTCTATCTGCAAAATCCCTTTTGTCATGACAGTTGGCATATTCACAGGTTCCAGGAATTAGGCAGACTTCTGTTTGGTAGGGGGCATTCTGCTTACTACATTAGGCAGTTGATTTAATGTCCATGTGCAAAACACAAAATGATGATTTCGGTATTGCATTTGTAATCCAAGCACAGTTAAAAACACTGATAAAGTACAGCACTATGAATTTTACTGGCGATCAGGAACATTTATCCATATAAGATAAATGAGAGACATAAGGCAAAAGAACAAAAACACTTAAGAGTCTTTAACATTTTCTTCTTATTTATTTTGATTTAATTTTATGGAAAGAACGTTGTACAGTAGGTGTAAGGTGTGCGTCATTATAAATCAACATCTCTACATAATACAAGTTCACCACCACCATTCCAGTTCTTCCTTCACCCTACAACTCATCCCTTTCACCCAATTTGCCTGGCCCCTCTTCCCCTGCCCTTCTTGTAACCACTGGTTTGGTTTTACTGATTCGAAGTCCATTTGTCTTTAATTTACTTCATTTGTTTGCTTGGTTTCTCTCTAGAGCACACATTGGAAAAATCATATGCTGTCTGTCTTTCTCCTTCTGACTGATCTCGGTAAGTGTAAAACATTTTCAACAGTGAAAAAAAGCCTTAGCTTGTACTCTGGTAAGTGGAGACAACATCCATGTATTTTGGTGGACTCTACCTGATGTTACCAACACTGTTGGTAGTTTCTGGAGAATGATGGTTTCTCCCTTTGAGAGCGCTCTGTCAGGACTCTCCCCACTGTTACTATTTTCGCTCTGAAGTACGGTCATCACAACCATTACATTCATACTCACTTTGGTGAAGCTCTGTCTAACCTTTTTCAAGCGATGCTGTGACAGCTAGCAGATAGAAACTTTATTTATATAGATTAGGGCACAAATGCATGGAATACCAATTATAATGCAACCATCATGCTTGAAAAGCTTTACGATCTCTAAAACAAACATAAGGTATTATTATTGTCAATAACAACAATTATGTTTTGTGACTTTCATTGTACGTGCTGTCATTTTATTTATGTCTATAAATAAGAAGGGATAAAGCATACTATCAACTATCTATTT
This sequence comes from Solenodon paradoxus, assembly GCA_004363575.1. Taxonomy (NCBI): domain Eukaryota; kingdom Metazoa; phylum Chordata; class Mammalia; order Eulipotyphla; family Solenodontidae; genus Solenodon; species Solenodon paradoxus. Next base: position 20,884 of record RJWH01003321.1, on the reverse strand, counting down.
AATAGGGCTTAATTATTTATTATGGGACTTTATGGGATATTTCATAAAATTAATGAGATTCTGATTACTTGAGCCCGCCACTCTCTTTGGCTGGAAACTCTTTGATAAGAAGTAAAGCAAGATTGCCAGTTTTCTTATGAGAATTACAGGGTTGCAGGATTAGTCAACTGAGAATTGGTGAGGTCCTCCTCTAATTAATGTCTTCCCACCGATGGTTGCCCTAATCTCCCCTTTTATTACATTTATTATAATGCTTCAGTGGGATATCCATGTGACAAGGAAGATCTATTAAATAAGGTTACTGTTCTGTTAGTGAAATAGTAATAAAGGTCCTAATTCTACATGTGTTGCTTTGTTAAATCCTTCTGATTTAGAGTCACCTTGAGGGAGGCACACATCCTAATGGAAAGAACCACTGGGTGGGTCTGAGGAGACACCCCCCTTCAGATTTGGCTTTCCATTTGGGGCAGCGGGTCCTGGAATCTCCTCTTTGGCCCTCCAGCTCCTAAACCATAAAACACTAGTTTGAATAAGATAATCTGTGAAGTCACTTTAGCCCCCAAATTAAACAATTTGCTGATTTGAAGGAAACATCTTGTCTATAGAGGGATTTGTTTCCCCCACCAGAGACATTCAATACACCTGCTTTCTACACTGGTGCACTTCATGTATTACATATAAATGTTGATTTACAATGATGCTCACCTTAAACTTATATCATGTGATGCAGTGTTCTATTGATAAAATTAATTTAATAAAATAAATAAGGGAAATATTTTAGAAATTGATGAGCAGAAACATTTTTATAGTTTTATTTGCTTCCCACACACATATGTATATGTATTTAAAGGAAAGGTGCAGGTAGGAATGAAGGTGAGTAGGCAGGCAGGAAGAGAGATGGAAGAAGCACTTCATTGATTTCATTTAGTTGTTTGTCTTGGTCATTCTCCCGGCCTCAGGGCCTCAGGTCGCGAACCCAGGTTCTTGGGATGTGTGTGGATGTGTTGAGGCAGACTTACCCACTAGGCTGCCGTGGTATGCCCCTATTTAGCTTTGTAATGGCCTCTTAAGGTGTTTTCTTGCTTCCATTGTTTTAATACAGTAACTTCTGCAGTCCATTTCCAGAATTCAGTTCATAAAATACTGCTCCATTCCCTGTTCAGAAACCTTGCAACAATAAGTCTGAGTTTCAAGACTTCCTGAGTTTTGATCTGATCTTAGCTTCCTTTCCCCTTATTCTTTATAAAAGTTTTCATCCCGGCCCCTCATTGAGGCTAGTTTGCTTGCCATGTTTGAATGTCTGTGTTTTAGCCTCCACATTTTTATTGTGAGCATACTATCCTTCCCCATCCCCACTCTGCTTGGCTCCCAATACTCAAGCACCTACTAAAATTCTAACTCATTCTTTAAAGTGAAATCAAGAGCTGTTTCCTTTATTCCGTCTTCTATACTTGTTCCTACTGGAAGCAGTCTTTTCCCTCTTAAATCCCTACAGGACTTACTACATTTTACAACTCAGTAATAAACATTTGGTATATATCTGTTGAATTTGCATGTTTTCTAGGCTCTGTTTTTATCACTGGGTAAAAATAAAGAGGAAAAATAGACATGATATCTTCCATGGTGAAACAGACATTAAGCATCACTGTATAAATTTAGGTAGTTGTGTGAAAGAAAAATCCTTATTTCGTTTTGATTTACCTATTTTACTGTTGGAATCAGTGCTCATACTGATTTATGAACATGACAAAAAAGTTTTTATACATCTCTAACAGTATTAATTCATTTAAGAATGAACAGAATTAAAGGAAGTATTGGAGTCTTTATATTTGGTGTTATAAATTAAAAATGACCTCTAAATTCTCCCAGACTAGGGATAATGGACATTTTCCCCTACTTCCTACTGTGTTTGAAGTTGAACAGGGAGAAGTTAGATTGGACTAAGTATATTTTCAAAAATCCTGCATTTGATTTTGAATGTAAGATATCTATTTGACTATCGTGTCTTTTAAGTTTTGTAATCATCAATCAATTGTTTTTATTGTCAAGTTTTGAAAAAATGGCCATGTTCATATGTAAATACCCATTTTCTAATTTATTTATTGACTGTCCTCCACTTATGCAGGCCTGTGAACTAGTGCAGGGCGCTACAAAACGGCATGAGTTAGTTCAGCAAACACTTGCTGCATGTGTTGCTGGGACCTCAAAATGCAATGGGCTTTGAGCCTGAACGAGACCCAGTTTACACCATTTCAAAGCTGCAGTCAGAGCCAGAAACAGATACTGGTAATATCAAAATTTGGACCAACATGGATCTTTTGTTGAGTGGCTCTAAGTTCATTTACATTCCAACAACACTCTTCTTAAAAAGACAGAATGAGCCTGTCCAGCAGGCTCGGGTGTTAAGCCTCTTATTAGACTGTTCGTATGTAGCCCCAGGACCTGGGCCTGTGGAGAACAACTAGAATGAAAAACAAATAAAGATGCTTCTTCCTCCTCTCTCTTCCGGCCTGCTTCCTTCCTCTTAAAAAACAGATTGAATTAAAGGCCTCATGACATGAAGACAAACATTCTAAAGAACTCAGTAGAGAAATTTAATTCATCCCACATGTCATGCCTCTGGTTTGTAAGAAAATTAATTTTAATTTTAATTTTTTTTTTCTTGTAGAGGGAATGGAAATACTTTAGTGAAATATTTGGAGCTGCTATTGATGTTTTCATCTTAATTTGTGGACACAGTCCGCTGAATACATCTAGAAGTCTGGCCTGTTGACTTTCTAGTCTGCCAGGTTCTACTGGAGAGGGAATCTAGCAGGGTGGTTAAGCTCTCAATTCTAGTTTCAGATGAGTCTGTATTCATGTCAGAATGAAGGCTTCACTGCTTACAGATAGTGTGGCACTCACTGTTCTCACTGTTCTAACCTATATAATAGAGGAAACAACAGATTTGCCTCAGAATGAGTGTCAAAGAAATACAGCACATTGTCATCGTCTTTTCAAGCAAAATGTAGTTGGAAAGGCGGAGCATCTGATTGTATTTGCAATATATATTCAGTCTGATACTGAAATAAGGAAACGTTGATTCTGGGAGAGCAGAGATGGTTAAAAGGGGCCTCAGAGCTGGGGATGATACTTGGTTCTAAAACACAGAACTAAACCACTTATTGTGACTTACCGTGTGAACATGTAAGTGGTCAAATTGTACCCAAGTTACTGCTTAAAGGATCCTGAATTTTAAAGATGATGTGACTTTAAGATAATTTTTGTTGACTTTTGTTTATAGAATCACATTTCTTGAAATCATATAGGTATATAAAGTACCTTTTTTAAGAAAAAAGGAATTAAAGCACTATAGTTACAGAATCAAGAAAGTAAAAAGGAAGCTTTTAAATTTAATATTATAGAAAATAAACTTCGGGTAGTGGTTGGCAAGAGCTAAAAAAAGGACAGGTAGATGAAAGAAAAACACCACAGTCCTTAGTAGAATACATTTTATTATTTTCTCTTTGTGATATGCATTTAGAGAAATAACTTGCAGCCAAGTAGAAATAACATGCTCTTTCTGTAACTTATAATTTTTAGTATATTCACATTATAATATAAAATTTGCTGCTAATAACTTCATGAATTTGAAATTTTAGCTAATATGAATTTCCTTGTTGATGGGAAGCTATAAAAATTATGAAAAAATAGAATTAATTTTGAGTAAGTATTACTTTGGTAAAGCTTAGTTTTTTTGTATGGATATTTTTGACTTTTCTGTTTAAGGGGGGTTTATGTAGAGTTATTTAATTTAAGGTGTATAAAAGCAAGTATTCTATCATTAGTCTTCACTCAGCAATTTTAACTCACTGCCTGGAAATGTAATCCATAGTGCTCAAAATGTCATCTTACAGTCCTAATTTTTTTTTTGGGGGGGCAGATTTCAGCTGGAAATAAATGCCTAATTGGTAGAGGGGTGAGGACAAGAACAAAGAGAGGAGAGGAGGAGGAGGAGGGAAAAGAGGTGGTGGGGGTGGAGAGAGAGAGACAGAGAAAGAGAGAAGAGAGAATATAAAGAAAAAATGAAATCAAAACCAATGAGGAGGTTATACAGTAACATCTCTGCCATCTAAAGAAAAGGACCTCTTGCTAGCTAGTCCAGAAGGGAGATCTTTGAACCAGTTTCATGTTTTATGGGGACATTATATCCTTTTAAAGTAGAAAGTTAGGCAAATGTCAAGGTGGCCTAGAACAATATGAGAAATAAATTCTTTTATTATCATACTCGAAATGTCTGCAAAATTTTTTATATGGCATTTCCTCATGCATATTCATGTTCACTTAAATAATATAAGCATTTCATTGATGTAAACCATAGTAACGGCTAGCTTTGCAGTCATTCATTCGCTAGGAAATAAATGCAGCAATATTGATGTTCCTTGATCACTCTTAATTCAGACTTAATCTGCATTTAAATAATGTCTTTTGGTGATTTATGTGACTTGATTTAGGATAACTAATAATAATTCAAGGAAATATAGGCTTTGATTTTCATGTCATTACTGTTTCTTCCATTGCAATCTTGTCTGAAAAATGGGTAAGTCAACTTCTAATGAAGTTGGTGTCCAAATTAAGGAACCAAAAAATAACTTTTGAGAAAATAGTCACAAAGCAACTTGCTTTGTCATTGTATTCCCCAGTGTTCTAACTTTGGGATGGCCAAATGTGTGAAGAATGCATTATTTAATATTTATCACACACTGAAAAACCTAAATCACATTGTTGCAGCTAGGCAACGGTTGAGAAGTAACTATCAGATTTATTAGCAGCTATTTTCACAAAGATTTCATTTAATAATGTTGGTGTATCTCCATAATTTATTTGATTAATAATATTTGATTTGAACCCAAATGATAACTTCTCACATATATGACAGAACTAATGAACTGTGAAAGAAGAACCGTTCAGATGGTCACCAATAACCACTGCTTAGTTAATCCTTTAAATAAACTGGAGCTCACAATGTGTCCCTTTGAAGTCATAAATAATGTATATTTTTCTTTTGACTTTTAATAAGCCAGTAGGGTTCATCTCACAGTCTCCAAACACATATATTTTATTATGGGCCTCTGCAGTTTACTTTAATTAGTGTGTCTGAGTGCTTTGGGAGACTTAGCCCTACTGAAAACAAACAGAGTCTTACCATCTATAAAACATTAGCTCCCTTTGGTTTATCCTGACACAGCGGGGGAGGCTCAGTGAGAAACACATGGTGTAAGTAAACACTCATAATTGCATTAGCATTCTCTGGTGGATTGGTAATTCAAGCTCTGCTCCATGATATTGCGAGAGCAGTTAGAACAGGTTTACCAGTCTTGTGGTCTGTGGGGGATTTCATCAAATTCCATGTGAACAGAACTCTAAGTGACAAATCTTCTGGAAACACAAGAGGAGAGGAGGCATGCTATAAAATGGAAGCTTCATCTAGGCAGTTCAATTGTGCTTTATTTCTGGTGTAATGGTGAGAACTTTCAGTTCTAGGTGCTATTTCATTCCTCCTGTTATTTCGTATCAAAGTTAATCTCAGGCTGTTGTTTGGATATGCCCACTCTATGGACTCTGCCTATGTACTGCTGTATAAGGGAGGTGATTGATGACAAATGACAGCTTTCGAAATTTGATACCATTTTGATATCATTACTCTCGACCAAACTTGCCAATAAATCACCACACCACTGATGGTTGATGGAATGAATGTATTATTTAAAAATATATTTATAGTTAAAACTCCCAAGTTTTATAGAGATATTTTATATGTACAAAACTAGTGTACTTCAGATGCTTCAAAATTTAATATCCTAGTAATTGCTTAGAATAAATCATGACCTGTATATGGGGGAGAAATAGGCATATAAAATACCCCCTCATTGAATGAATCTGATAGATGAGGATAAAAAGATCGAAGCTGCATCAACCCACACAAATGGTTTGGTTATTTGAACAACTAGACCAAGAGAAATTATTCAATTTACCTATTTTTATATAACTTTCCATGATTTGTGTTTGTTTTTAAAAATGCTTTTGAATATGCTTAATTTTTGCTTTTCTTTTGGCTTTTTTGGGTCAGATTGGCCAAAATAGGCAAATCGATTTGTTCAGGGTATTTCTTAGGCACTTCAGAAAAAAATCGCCTTGTTTTTTAATGAAGTTTTAAAAGTTTATTTAGCGCCACTAAATAATCAATATAATAAATAATCAGTACACAGTATGTAAACCGTTAGAAGTACTTTCCATTAGAAATATAATGCAAGCAGATAGTTACATATTTTCTAGTGAACAAATAAAAAAAGTAAAGAGAATAGGTGAAATACATGTTAGTAATATATATTATTTAACCCAATATATTATGAGATCAAAATGTAATCAGTAGAAATCCTTAGTAAGACTACATGTGAATTTTTTTTCTACTAAATCTTTGAATGTCAATGTATATTTTCACTTAAAGCACATCTTATTTGAGGCTAGCTACCTTTACAATGTTTAATAGTCACTTGTGGCCAGTGGCTAGCACATACAAGTTACACTTTTTCAAACAAAAGAAATAAGTGGATTGTTAAAAAGAAGCGTGTTGAAAATGTGAAAAATCTATGAAGTCTGTATTCCTTACTATGTATACATTTCCTTAAAAATAAAACATTAAAGAATAAAGCACTACCCTTTCTGTGACTGAAATTCCTCTTTCAATTCATAAATTAAAATTATTCTCTTTTATTCTTTCTTCTTTTCTCAGACTGAGATGCTGTTTCATCATTTGCTCTAACTTTTATATTTTGAAAACCATTTGAGTAATACACATACTTAAGAATGCCATTTTTCATGTTTCACAGATAATGGCATACTTTGATATTATTGGTATGAAACTTGATTTACTGACAAGTAATTAAAAAGTTATGTGAAAAAGATTATCTTTCAAGTATGGAAAAGAGACAAAATATATTTTTCAGGTTATACCATTCTGTTTTTGTATTGTTTTCATTAGGGGAATTTCTCAGTTTAGAAGCGTATATTGCCTGCTTATTGGAACATTGTGAAAAAAAATGTTGAAGCTTTAAAATTTGTTAGTAGTGCAAATAGAAGATTACTATAAATTATTTTCCTCATCAATTCCCATTTTTAAGTTAATTTAATTTCTTTAAAAAAATTTAATATTTATTGAGATAACTCTGATTTACAAAATAATGTTAAGTCCATATATGCAGTTTCACCAGTCATCAAATTTATGACTAATTTGCTTTCTATATAGAACATACATTAAAAATTAATTCCTGCTGCACCTTAGTGAAGCAGCAGTTAGGTCAATCACCTCTGAAGGAGTGCAGCTCACATGCTCCCTGCCTGGAGTCTGGATCTGCGGGGAAGTAGCAGTAGAAATAAAATAAAGATGCTTCCTCCTTCTCTTCTTTCTGCCTGCCTGCCTACTTGCCTTCATTCCTGCCATTATCTTTCCTTTAAAAAAAATTCCACACAGTGTTGATTCTATATAGTTTCTAAATAATTCTTAGTACTTAAGAAAAATTTCTTCAAAGAATCATTTTATATTTAAAAGAAAAATAAAATCCTAAGATTGAATCTTACTTATAGTCACTAGTAGGCAAAGGAAAAGAAAACAATAGTCTGATCTAAAATGTACTATAGTAAAAAATTACAAAAATATTGCCATCTGGCTCTACCTATTCGATCCAATCCCTTTTCTACTTATGCTGAGTTTTTTGAGTTCAGATTACAGAAAACAAATATTTGAATATTTTCAAGTGTTTATATTCCTCATTTAAAAATCTTGCAATATTTATGTGTCTAGATAGTTGTTAAAATTATCAGAATATATACTTAAAATGCTTAAAAATTATATGATGGTTCAAATTATTATATTTAATTTCATGGGCCAGTGTTTAATCAAATTTATCTGTTCATTTATAAGGTTAGTGCACTATTTAAAAATATTTGAGTGTTTTAATTATTTACATTTAATTTGGATATACAGTATATATTCAAATATATTTATACATTTTATATATAACTGAACCTTATATGATAAATGTATTTTGCACATATTATATAGATGCTAAACTTGTAAATATAATGTTTCTAAAGTGAAAATATTGACTATAATTGACTTGTTTTACAAGCTAAAACTATATTATTTACATTTCATTGATGTAATTTGAAGATTTTTTTTACATAAAATCTGATGTGGGATTTACTACTTACATATTTTACTCTGCCATATCAGTATTTATTTAATTGATAAACTCGACATTTATTTTGAATCTTAGAAATTTTTTTATTTACCATATTCAAGAGTATATTCATATGTAGTCTTATCTGACAGGATTCAATTTCTTAGACTCAAAATATTGATAACAGAACTAATTCAGTAGAATAAGGTCAATTTCCTATAACAGCTACATGATTAGGATGGACAGAATTATGAGATTTTTTACGTTAAAATGTTCAATTATTTTGAGACATAGTAAAAGACATGTCCATATACATAATATTAAAAAAAAAAAAACCAGCAACACTGCCTTAGTTATGAGAAGGTAGTTTGAAAATGAAGATTCATTTGGTAGAACAGCCCACTTTGTTTTTCTGCAGTCGATGCAGCTTCTTTATGTTTTGTGGCCATTCATATCTAAGACGGAAATCAGTCATCAGTGGAAACTTTCAGAATGTGCTTGATAACTAGATGAATAAGTGTCCGCTCTCCGCGTGAACTCTAAGTTTGTCCCCAGTGTTTGTCTCCAGGGGTAGAAGCCAGGCAGGCATTGAAATTGCGTAACCTCTGTGGCTACCCATCAGCACACCCGCCGACTTAAGCAAGGTGCCTGACAGACTAGAAGGGGTGGTGAGGAATCACAACCTTGCTTTAATCCAGGGTTCATTTTCCTATCACAAAAGGTGCTACAGAGTGATTGCCATGTGCAAAAGAAAAAGGCAAGCACAATTAAAAGCCAGATTTCTAATCCCCTTTGCTGTGTTTAGAACCGGAGCCAAAAGAAATAGTGTTTTAACAGGTACATATGCCCTGGGGGAGGAGCACATCCGACCACCTAGCTGGAGAGATGAAAAGCTACCAGAATTCAATGGCCAAGAAATTGTGCCCCAGTGGTGGTGGCAGACAAGGGACCAGGAGCTAGTGGGTGGTCAAGCAAAGCTCTACTTTGTGGCAGTGGACAGACAGGCACCGTGGCCAGTCACACACCGTCTTTCCAGCCTGTTTCTGTTTTAGAAGCCATGGCATGTATCATCAGTATGTGAGAAAATCTCAGCGCAATTGCCTGACATTTGTGCGGAGAGCTAATTTCCCAATGATTGAAGGGGAGCCTGAGCTGCTAACCACTAATTAGCCTAATTGACACCAAATTGAAAGGGATGACTCAGCTGTTGCAGAAACACCGCTTAATGGGAGTATTGTGTCTTAGCTGCTTGAATGAGAAATGACTATTAACTGTACCCCGTAGAAGGAGAAAATGCTGTATGCGATTAATATTGGGGAAGTGGAGGATTACCCTTCTTATTAATCTGCCTGTAGCCTTGCCCCACCCTGCAGGCACCCTGATCATCAGAAATGGCTGAGACAGTTGGGCAAAGCGACTTGCATCCTACTATGGCTGCCCCGGGGATTTTTGTGAACAGGTTAAAACGCAAGCCGAGCGGTTTTGTGAGCACACTGCTACTGAAACCTCTCCTGAAGGCAAGCAGCCAAAACTCAGTAGTGGGTGCTGAGTAAGGGTCTGCTATTGAAGAACACTTGATTTTGTGGTTATATTCTTTTTTTGAACACAATAAATATTTTTAATTAATGTTTAGAATTTTATCTTCTATTTCAGAGTATTAATTTTCAATTTTTGGATGTGGTAGTTGATTAGTAATTGTCTCCTGAAGAAAGGAAAGAAGGACTCTTAGGAAGGTACCCCATGTTATGGAGTTGATATGACCAACACTTATAAAATAAATGGATGTTACTTGCATTAGTTGCATGTAGATTTCTTATATTGAGAAATGAATTTCTGGGATCAATAGAAGACAGATTTTTTTCGCTGCACTGCTGTTATCTGGGGAATGGGGTTGTAGTTTTCTCTTTCGCTATCCATTGTTAAGAATTCCATTCTTCTTAATAAAATATGATGCTTTCTGCATTTGTCCTGGAGGATTGGAAGGACCTCTACAGGCTATTTGGGGTCTGGGCAAACTGAAAATAGGAGCAAGGAGGAGGTACTGCCTTCTCTGATATGTTCAAAACTTACATATTTTCCAAAAATTTTATGTTGGAAGACTGCGTTTTTCAAAACGTTATAGGAATTTTTGTTGTTGTGTGAAGAACAGCTTAGACACTTTCACTATGTATGTCAATTGTTAATGTTTTACTTATTTTCTGTTTGAAGTTTCTGATTGACACTTTTAATTTTGAAGGAAGTTACAGAATTAAAATCAGCCTCCGTGAAAAAATGGATCTAATCAAGACTTAAAGTTTCCTCCAGAAAGTGTGTCGGGGAAGACAAAATGTGATCCTATTATAGTAGAAACTATAAACACAAAGTTTATATAGATTTAGCCTGGATAAAAGCATTATATTTCGGTCCCTAACAAGATACAGAGTTGGATGGAATTATGTCAAATGTAGTCATTTTCTAAGATGGCCACGAGATGTGGTTCTAAGTGACCAGTGTTCAATGAGATTGGCATCCAAATGTATTCAGATTCCAGGATGACTGTTTTCATCTCGCTGTACTCATTCATTCACTCATTTATTTATTTGTGAATTCAGTGAAATTCCTTTAGCCTCTGCAGTTACAGCGCACCTCTCTGAGCTGATGGCCAGATTAGTCAGACTACTAACTTGTAATATGAACCTAAATCAAAGAAAATGGTGAAAAATAATAATTGTAATGCTATTTTGCAAAATAAAAGGACATGATTTGAGATCCTTTTGTGTATTTTTAATGAAATTAATTTATTCAATGAATAAGTAAATTTAATGAAATTAAAAATCTCTTTAAAAATCTTATTCTCCCCATTAGCTCAAGAACATTTCTACATTTATGAAAACACAGGAACATCTGAGTCTCCTTGCTGCCTGGATCCCTACTCGCAGCAGGTTAGGGTCGAGATTATTTCAGTGGTAGTGGGTTATGATGCCAGTGAGGAGAAAAGAAGTCTGGAAAAGTATGACTAGAAGTTAGGGGGAGGAGTGACTTGTTGAGTGCAGTTCGGAGCTGGGGACTTTCATTTATTACCATTTTTAGAGCCTCCCGGGGCTTTCTGGAGTAGGCAGCTTCTGGAAGTTTTGAGGTATAGTAACAATTCAGACAGCAATGATTTTGGATACGTTTCGGAAGATGCATTTTTTATCTTCACCTGCAGTTTAATAACTTAACTGTTTCACTGCTAAATTCAGAAGTGCTTCCATAATGTTGTTCCCTTCCATCACTGTCCCTCATATTATTTATAAAGCAGAATAACAAGGAATCCTTTATGGAGCAGCAACTCTATTATGACTATTTCTTCTAAGTGACTGTCAAGAAAGGATATCACAATGTTGGTAGAGAGGGTGCATCTTCATTGTCATATTTGGTGAACACATAGCCATCCCTTCCCTTTGCCAGACACTTGACTGTGCATTGCCCAGGCGGACCCCTTCATGGTGACGCTAGAGGTGAGGGGTGGAAAGAACTTTGGCAGGAGGCTCTGATAACAGCACAACCTTGCAAGTTAAAGGGCCATAGCGATAGTTAAATATTGAGCATTCTTTCTGAATCCAGTCTTGATGCCAGAAAATAATCGTATTTATTTCTCTAAGCTTAAAGAGTAACCATGGAAGTTGCCTTTTCCTTTTTTTTTCAGACCATGGTACTGTCAATATGTGCAAAGTAAAAAGGGAGGATTTAGGTCTGCCATCTCAGGGCTTCATGGCAAGAGGCTTACGATCAAAATCTTAGCTGAGAATTAGACTCAGTTTTCCAGAGGAGAAAAGTGGTGGGAAGAGGGAAAGGAAAGATGGGAACTGAGGAGCCTTTAATTTTCCTGGCACTCATGAGCATGGCAATTTGGAGTGAAAAGTTCACATATAATTGAATTTAAAAAGTTATTATCAAGATTGATAGGAATGGCATGCTGTGTTTGGGGAGTCTGACCAGCTGGCTCTTCATATCTCTTCTCACCTCCAAAGGCAATGACCTCTGCTGGTACTTTGAAATTGCCAGCGGTGGGAATATTTACTCCATGGAAACTGGCAGATTCTACATATCGGGGCTGAGTTTCTCCCCAGCCCCAGAGAACTGGTTGTTAGCTGCTTGCTAGTACAACACTGGCTGTGTGAGATTTAGGATCTCCGTGAATCATCCAGCTACTCCAGCCACAGGATGATGAGTTCTGGTAATTAACACTTAATTGCTGATAACCCAATAAATCCCACAGAAATCACTCAAAGACAATTGGAAACCCAATTTCAGTCAATGATGCGCAGACAAGTAATATGACCATGGTTAGTCTGCATCACACTCAGGTTGATGCCCTAAATAAAAGCAAAACCACAAATAGCTCAGAACTTGTAGTGCCAGACAAAACACCCCATTATTCACAATAGCGTCAATAGTCGGGTAGCTTTTTTCAAAGGAAAGCATTGCTAGGGTTTTAAAGGAGAGACCTTTTAAAACTAGGAAGCAAAAGACAAAATTCAGCCAAGGGTAAGCTGGAATTGATAATGCTATTTTATGACAAGCTACCCAAAAGAGTATTTCTGCCATTGTTTTTGGAAATTTTATAGTAGATGTTTAACCAAGTCTTTATCGGACAGGGGTCGTCATATACTTCCTTGATTAAAAAAAAATCTTGGTTTATGGTTCTTCTTATGTCTTTTTGCTTTTTAATGTGGAAGTGTGTGTTGCTCTCATTTCCACAAGACTTTCCTAGAAGAATGTAGAGCTGTAAACGGGGTGTATAGCGGCGAACCTTGTAAACCTGTTGTATGTCTTGGATGGAATTTTTAAAAATGTATTTGTTTTGGGCCAAAAAATGTTTTGTTTTTCTGGTGGTGTGCCTCTCTTCCAGTCTTTTTGAGCAAGTTTAAATATACTAGAAATTTAGTACCTATATTACTTAATTGCATTTAATTGCATACATAATTCCATAAATGTTAGTCTATAAAACAAAGGAATATATATAGATATACGTGTGTATGTGTATATGTGTGTGTGTGTGCGTGTGTGTGTGTGTGTGTGTGTCTGGTAATGAGGTAGGGAAAGTAGGACCTTCGTTTTTTAATGTATACATTTGTATTGTCTGAATTTGTCACAATAAATATATAGTAATTAAATACTTTCAAATTTCAATTTTGTAATGCTTCTACCACCTACCCCCAAATGCCAAAAGAAATGGAATGAGAGAAATGGTAAGATGAGAGCACATAACAGAAATTGCTTTGTTTTTTTGCTTTTATCCATCAACAGAAACATGCATAAGATTTCTGATGCTTTTGAAAATCTAAATCATTATCTGTTTTCTGTTGTTGTTTCTCTCTTTATACCAATAATCATCATGTCTAGTTTCCAAATAAAATTTTGGTGCAGGAGCTTTATTGCTCTTCTAATGATGTGAGGTTTTCCTGGACGTTTCTTATCTGTCCAGTTTGGAACTGAAATGACTAATTCTGTTGAGGCTTTCTCACCCACTGGGGTAGTTGGCAGACTCACATGTTGGACATCTAATTTGTAAAGCAAGGAGAGATACAGCTGAAATGGCTTGATTGATTCTAGTTGTGGTGGATTACTGTAGCTTTTATGTCACACAACCTGATTGTGGAGGTAGTATTTTACATTATAAAATAGTATTTTACATTATAAAACATTTAAGTAGTTTAAGTAACTGCTGAAAAAAAAAAAAAAGACACCTAACAGTGGGGGCATACACCATAAAAAAGGACTGCAAACCTTATTAGCTTCTTTGTGCCCCTTGTAAGGAGTTGAAAGTAACATTTTAAAGTCTTGGCCGCCAGAAGCAGAGGTGCGCGGTTGCATCACTTGGGCTGTGTTAGTCCAGAGCTAGCTCAGTTCTCTTTGCAGCACGTGTGGCGGTACACTGAAAAGATGACTACCTAAGCTGCTAATAATCTTGCTTCAAGCAATTGTCTGTCTGTCCATCTAGCTGCCTATTCTCTCCTCGTTTTTTTTTTTGTTTTTTTTTTTTTCCCAAGAACCCAAAAATGAGCAGCATGGAACGCAGCAACAAGAAGAGGGGAAAAGCCATACATAACACCACTGGGAGTTCCCCAGCCTTCGTACAGCGGGGGCGTGGCCACGAGGGCGGTGCTGGGGGCGGTGCTGGGGGCGCTGCTGAGCCCAAGGTCAAGGCTTCCGGGGCGTGGAGTGGGATGGGCTAGAGGACTGGCGTCCTGTGGATGGGACGATTGCAGTTTCCTCATCCACTTTGGTTTTCAGTCTGTCCCTCTCAGTGTTTTAATTGTGATTAGAGAAGGCATATCTCATTAGTTTTGAAGTTGGTATTTCTGTGCATTGACTTGGTCGACCATTATTAGCTAAAGACAAAGTTAATTTGGACTGTTGGAAGCACAGAGGCAGTTTACAAAACCATGAGCAACTTCTTGCCTTTGATTTCCTCGTTACTGAAGGCCGTGTTTTATCTGTCTCAGATTTCTGAGGTCTCGGATATACATGTATATAGGTACATACGGTATATTATGCATATACACACATATATTTATAGATGCATACCGTATGTGTATGCAGATATGTGTGCATACATACACAGCATGTTACAGAGGGTTTGAGAGCCTTAAACATTTGCATAAGATTATCAGCAACAAGGTATGGCATGGAAAGAAACTTTTCTAAACTCTCGATAATAATAAAATTGATCCATTATACCAGACTGTGTATGTATATACAGTCAAATTGGCACATTTAAAAGTCTTTTGATTTTTTAAAAAGAAGTATAACAAATAGAAAATATAAACAAGTAATAGATTATTCAGTTCTGTTATATCTGAGCTTTGTTTGCTTGCACAGGCAGTCATAAAAATATTTTTTTAAATTTTCTTATTAATGCAAGTGTTAACAATTACTGGGTGCATCAATACTCTATGATTTTCTGCCGCATGTTAAAATATTCTTTATTTATAGCTAAAGAAGTGTACTCATTTATATTGTATAGCATTTTAATTTTTATTGTCCTAAATAACTGACTATATGCTATGTATTAAATATATAACATAGAATACTAGATATATGAGTGTGCACATCTATACATTATTTAGGGAATATATATACAGTATGATATATGTGCACACTATGTATCTCATATTTATATATATTATTAATGGTCCTACATATTATGCTTAACCCTAAATGTTGAGCATGTGAGGCAGATTCTTCCTATTCTTCCTCCTTTTCTCAATGCCTCAAACACAGAAGAGACATTCAGTTATATTTGGCTACTTTGAACTGTTGTCTCCAGTGAGTTATATGGTCTTAAATCAAGCTGCTTCTTTGCAAAATGAAGCCAGATCTATAGAAGTTGTAGTGTTCTTTGCTGTCTTTGGATTCTTGGGTAAGCTGCACTAAATTAGATATTCAAGACAGTTGAAATCAGTGTGTTGAAAAGTATGTATCAGGTGTTTTTCATCAGGTAGTGATGAGGCAGTGGAGATCTCTAGAATACCATCAGTACAGTGCAGACGCCATAGAATAAGACTGCAATGATTCTTTGCATTTGATCACTTCTTAAGGTCCTTTGTCTCTTTGTAGGTACAACTCCCAAGGTGGCTTCCTTTCTTCTGCTCTTTGCTGGCTTAAGGGAATCTGTACTTTCCAACTCTCCACTGGTCTGCCCTCTAGGACAGGAAGGGTATCCTTCCCTTTTCCATTCCTGGCCAGCTACTGGGTTGTTTCTCTGGGGACCTTTCCTTAGTCAAGAAGCTGGGCAGTTGGTAGGTAGTCATCAGAGGTATGTCCAGACTTTGTTATGCTGAGAATTTACACAACCAGTGGGGTACAGAGAGGCTCTTTTAGAAGAAGAACACAGAATTTGGTACAAAGGAAACATTTATTTAAACCAACAAAAGTCTAATGAATTTCAAGCTTTCAGGTGTTCAAATATGGCAAATATCACAAAATCTAGAAAAACAGCATCATTATCTTAGTCGATTGTCACACATTTATCTTTCCCTACACATTGGGTAGCATATTATTTGATTTGCTATTCATATGAGAGTTGACATTTTTTTCAAGCAATATACATTTTGTAGAATGGAAAGATAAATTTTTCTTTCCTCTGGCATGATAGATCACTTTTTAATTACTGATCATTTAGGAAAGTGCATTTCCCCTTCCACACCCTGCTATTGGTAATCTTATGGGAATATTTAAGGTGGTTCAGTTTGAAAAAACCTTTATCAAAAGTCTTTTATGAGTGAGCAGTAAGTTTTCACATTGTGAAATTGTCTTGTGTTGTGTAATTCAATCTCTGAATTGCTGACAGTCTTTAACCCATGTTGCGCAGCCCTTCTGAGGTGGTTGGGAGGAAAGGGAACGTCATCATCATTTTCTTCATGGTCATCTCTGGCGATCATGTGGGCAAGTAAAGGACTTTGAGGATTGACACATCCATGCTCAAAGTTCAGCTTCACTCACTTTTAGTGACATAATTTTTGAAAAAAAAAATCATTGAACTGTTTCAAGCTTCATTTTCTTCCATTTTAAATGGGACTATTAAAAGTATAGACCTCACTGGATTGTCGTGACAATTCAAAGTAATAGCATGTAAATAGTAAAAAAACAAAACACTAGTTGCTTTACAGTATTTTCTAATCTGAACTTTAATGACACTGTTTTGAAACTAAATCTGCAGGTCAAAATTGGATGGAGTTTTTTTTTTATTGTTATGTCCAACTATTTGTGAATAATATTTGAGGACAAGATTGGGACATTTGTGAAGGTAAAATACACATGCTTTAAGGGCTTACTTATTATGTGCCAACAGCTCTCTCATGTATTATTTTAGGTCATAGACCTTGGACTTCCTTGTCTGTTTAAACCTGTCTACAGACATATACACACATAGACGCTGGTTGACTCTCTCACACAACTCAATCAGCTGTTCTTATGCCACCAGGGTCCAGCGGTGTCGAAATACAGTGAGGACTGAATAAATAAACGAGTTACCTCATATATTCCTACAAAAACTTGAAGGGGGAAGCTGACCTGGCTTTAACAAGTAATGTCACAGTAGGTAAACCCACTGATTTATGGTGGTATAGCTGTAAAATCCCCATCAAACCATGCTCTTTCAAAGTCCTTTTTCTGTTCCACCTGTATCCGTCACAAAATTTGCTTCTCTTTGAATCATTCTTGTAGTGCAGTACCTAATCCATGTACCTCAAATTGGTCGTCCTGAAATACATTTTTTATTTTTTAAGAAGAAACATTTTCTTTCTTTTTATTCAGTTCATTCTGGCAATTTCCCTGGGGCCCCTGGTCTTGAACCAGGGACCTTGGGATGTATGTGGGCTGTACCTGGTGAACCAAACCATTAGGCCACCCGGATGTACCCTGAAATAGTATTTAATCTTTGAAGTATCTCTGTTTAATACATTCCATTCATTACTAGCAGTTATAACATCAGAAGAAATCCATGCATTTGTATTGTAAAGATTTAGTGAAGTCTTTAAAAAATCATCTCCACAATTTTTATTTATTCAACTATCTCTTTACATTCATTACTCTCTGCAAGTTTAGTTAAATGAAAATTTTCATCAATTACTTGAATATAATGATTGAGGAATGGGCATTGTATTAAATGAATACCTTGTTAATATATGAGTTACAATTATGCAATTCATACATGGCTACTTTTCTTAGGAATATAATACACAATACAACTAAGGAGAATGTAAATTTACTTTGATAACTTAGAAGTTCTCTTGGGTTCTCTTGTATCACAGAATATTCATGGTGAGCATCAAATACTATAGTTCTTCAGCTATAGAAGATATAGGAGTAGAGGTGACAAGAATGGAGACTGAGTTTATGATCTAATATGGATTTAAAAAAATCACTCATGATAGCTTGTTTGTTTTTCATTTACCTCCATCAGTGAGAATAAGCAGTGTAATTTTTACATGTTTCTCTGGGTTCTGGGAAAATTCAAATCACATCATTATTTTATAATTAATCTTGATACAGGTACTAGAAGAAGCCCATTCACATGGAACATATGAACATGACTATCTCTTAGTTCCTGTCTATCAAAGTGGCCACTCCTTTGCATCTTTGAGGGTTTCAACTCACTCCTCAACTGCTAAATATTGGAGTGCCTCTAACGTGTCCCTTTCCTATATACACCATTTTCTCGATAATCTGTTTAGTACCAGTTTTGCTGACGAAGTCCAAACTTTCACATTTAACTATCCCTTTACTCTGAAGTGCAAACTCAATATCCAGCTGTCTACTCTACAAATCAATTTTGGCATTTTTTTAGGCATTCCAGATTTAAAGTGAATTCCTGATTTCTCACCTCCACTCCACCATGCCTAATCCTCTAATAATTCTTCCTGTTTCTATAAGTGACAACTTTGTTTTTTTCCATTGCTCAGGTCCCAGATCATCTTCTAGGCCCCCTTTTCTTTCATTGGTCAAATCCAGTCCACCACATGCCCTCTTCCGACCATGGCCAGTTACTGCGCCAGTCCCTGTGTTGCCACCTTGTTCTGAGAGTAGTGCGGTAATCTCTCCTTTCAAAATGTAAATTAGTTTGGCAGATGAATGAACCAAATCAAGCAAAAATACACTTATAGTCTTTATGACAAAATTAGAGGTTACCAGAAGGGAAGAAGGGAGTGGACAAATCAGCTGAAGTTAGATGATAAAGGACAGAATTGGACCATCAGTGGTGAACTTAATGTAGTATATGCAGATGCTGATTTACAATGGTGCACACCTAAATAGGTGATAATGCGGTGCACCCTGATGGAGCAGCATTTGGATCAATCGCCTCTGAAGGAGCATAGATCACATACCCCTGGGTTCGCGTCCTAGATCCTATGGGAACAACTAAATATAAATAAGATAAATGCTTTTTCATCTCTCTCTTCCTGCCTGTCTACTTATTTGCCTTCATTCCTGTCTGTACCTTTTCTTTAAAGAAGTTACAGTGCAATTTAACATCAAAAAAAATTTACAGTGTACATCAGGTCATGCTGCTGTGCTCAAAATCCTCCATGGGTCCTTGCATTACTCCATGTCTTACTGTGCTCCAGTGCTGCTGGCTCCTTGAATGTGCTCCTTCCTTCATCATGTACACTCCCTAGGAACATTTGCACTCACTAGGCCCTCTATGTGGGAGTGGCCTTGCCCAGGTCAAACTCTGTCACATGGAGTTCCAGCCATAGAGGTGACACTCTGTAAACATTGGCTGAATAATGATGTTTCACTGAAGGAATGGATAGTGAGGAACTTTAACTTGTATGTTTATACTGGAATTAATGTGAGTTTTATATATTTGACAGAATTCCCACAATACAATGAAATATTAAAGAACAGTTTATAATATCAGAAATATAAATGCTACAAAGTTAAAAAAAAACCTTCCAACTCACAAAACATTGGAAGTTTAATTATTTTAATTGAAATTATAATTTTATTTAAATAATTTTCTTTAAATAATTACCTGTACGTATTCCTCCCTGAAAGTTGTGTTAGCTTCCAGTTGTAATTTTCGACTTACAATGAATGGGGGGTTGGATATTTTTGCTCATCAAATATCTTGTTGGTATAAGTATCATAAGCAATTAGTTCAGATATGATCACTTTTCTTAGAAATATAAATGCACATCGAAATTACTGCAAATGTATTTGATAATTTAGAAAACAATTTGGGTCCTCTCATTCTTCACAATATCCATCATGAGCATAAGGAATTATATTAGATATTTTATTTCAGATGCAATAACAGATTGTTGAAGTAACCACGTAAGTAAATAGTAATACAAAGTATATTGAGATTTTTTTGTGCTGCAGTTTCTGGTAGAAAAGTCCTTTTCCCAGGCACTTCAGTAACCTGATCTCTCCCCCTTAGATTCTTGTAGGGTTCTAATAACTCATTGTTTGGTTGCTATTAAGGTTAGGATTACACATGCAGTCCCTGTGATGTTCTTTATTTTTTAGAATGAAATTAAAAAATTGACTGTAGCAGTGTAGAGCACAACACAGTGGTTCTGTTAAATTTTAATAGGAAACATCAATATTTAAAACAAATAACCTTTCAAATTTTTTTTTTTTTTTTTCCTAAGAGTGTAGCATTGTGTTTTGAAGTTACAAAAGCTTGCAACCCTACACAGACTGTTGGAACCCCTGTGTACCTCAGTCTTTATGCATGATCCTCAGATTGGGTTAGTTAGTGAAATTACCTGGGGGGTTTATAAAAAAACACATTTCTGGGCTTCTGATGTTCTTCTCGTCTCCTCCAGAAATTCTGAGACTATCAGTCTGGGTGTTATCCACTGTCTGTATCTCTATTTTTTTCTCTTTCTTTGTCTGTCTCTATTCTCCGTCTCTGCTTCTGTCTCTGTCACTATCTGTATAGCTATGTGGATACATAGAGATGGATGATAGATATTCCTAGATAGATATAGATAGGTAGCTATATACACTTACCTGGAGATATCTGTCCTTTCAGGTGATTTTGATGATCTGCTGGGTAACACCTGATCCGCAGTAGCATTTCTTGACATGTGTATGAAAGAACACTAGCCTCTGAAAGTCCCCTACAATGAATCATGTCCACAGAGAGGTAAGATCAGAAAGTGTAGGACCCATACTTCTGGAATAGT